>JAUELE010255740.1:0-19099 GCA_031471655.1 Diodora aspera | reverse complement strand
CATCATCACATCATCTTCATCACCACAATCATCATCACATTATCTTCATCAACACCATCATCATCATCACCACCATCTTTATCACATCATCTTCATCACCACCATCATCATCACATTATCTTCATCACCACCATCATCATCATCACCACCATCATCATCACATCATCATCACATCATCTTCATCACCACAATCATCATCACATTATCTTCATCAACACCATCATCATCATCACCACCATCATCATCACATCATCTTCATCACCACAATCATCATCACATTATCTTCATCACCACAATCATCATCACATTATCTTCATCACCACCATCATCACCACCACCATCATCACATCATCTTCATCACCACAATCATCATCACATTATCTTCATCACCACCATCATCACCACCATCATCACCACCATCATTTTCATCACCACAATCATCATCACACCATCATCATCATCACAATCTACACCATTCTCTACATTATCATCATCATCATCATCATGGTCAGTGTTATCATCATAGATCCAGCTCCCCACTGGTGATATGGGCTTTCCTCCTGCACTCGACTGTCAAAAGTAACCAACCAACCAACATCACACACATTTGGTTACCATGTCATCATCATTATCATCATCATCATCATCATCATCGTCTCCGACATTTTAATTAGTCAGATCTTACAATATGTATCGAATTAGTGGACCAAATTCTTCAAAAATAACAGCTCTCAAGAAACCACAATCACGTTCGAAAGAAACGAGCAAACACAGAAACAAATTAAATCAAATAAATATATGCTTTCTGCACATGCCATCCGCGGTATCAATGAAAAACACAATCCAATAAAACACAGAGAGACCATGAATACAAATCGAGGAAGAGGATTCCAATATGCCGGCTATATTTCTTGCAGAAAAGCGGATCGCGATATGGCAGCAATATTTCTCTGAGACGCAATAAATCCAGATCCATTGTAAATACAGGATTGGCCGAGTTTGTTTCACGTGACTTGCGGATCTGTCCGGTTGGCGTTGATTTATGGCCACACGCTCGTAAATATGGCCCTGCATTCAGCTGTTATAATTACCCATCTCCTTTACCTCGGCCCAAAGCTGCATCTCTGAAATTGCACATGTCATATTCCTGATCATTAATTCTAAACCTGCTGCATTCATCTGGGCAAATTTCTTAGGTTCAAAGAGAGATGCGGAATGGTTCTAAATGATCTTTCCAATATGTCCTAACATGTTCGGAATGAATGTCCAGATATTCTTCTGGTTTACTGTAAACAACAAACTTTTGTCAAGACCCCGAGTTAAGGCATAAAAAAGTTCATGTTAGTTGATAATACTCCTCTCTGCTCATGCTTCCAGTGCCAAAAATGTGTACTGCTTTCTTCTGACCTACTTTCTTCAAGAGGCCCTTTATGCTTGGACATGAAGTCACCCCTAATCTCACTGACTCACCAACTCATTAAGTCACTGACTCAATTAGTCACTCAGTCATTCAGAATCATTCATTCACTCACTCACTCACTTACAATCATTCACTCACTCACTCACTTACAAGCAACATACAACAAACAAACAAAATAAAACAAAATTAATCATAAATTGATTGTATTTCAGAAGATAAATGCTGAAGAAGCCAAACAAGCTCCCAATGGAAGCGCAGAAGCCATTGAGTTTCGTGGGGGGCGGAGCGGCAAATACGATCCAGGCGCGTATGAAAGTAGTCCACGCCCCCAGCAAACAGAGTCCGTTATCCTTCTGAGTAGTAAGCCATTAATAAATGCGCAACCGTCCGCCGCTCAAGGTAAGTGAAATAAAATAATCTTATAGTTGGATACGAGCTCCTGAACGTTAAAATAGGTATGGTGCTATCTGCGTGAAATAATTAACATAAACTGTAAATCATACACGGTAAAAGTGTATGCCTATGCCTAATTCAATAACACTGTATTCCCTTAGTTCCGGCAGGTGCAGACGGATTTATTTTCTACATTCAAATAGCCAGTCTCATTCTGAACCTTTCTCTGAGGGTTTATCGAGGAATGTTCCGCTGATTTCGGAACGCTTTTCGAATATGAGCTTAAAGGGCAAGTGTAACGTTTTCGAAGGTCTACAACTATTTTCAAGATTCTGTATTTTGTCAAATGGGGGTCCAAAAATTAATTAGAATATTCAAGAGAATGTAAAACCGACAAACATGCTACATGTGTACATGTGTATATCTTTTGTGCATTATTTGTGGTTGGTACATAAAGTTATGCATTTATCGTAAAAAGTGCCAAATTCTTGAGAAGGCAACTAGCAAAAGATCAGTGGCAGTGTTAGGGGAAAATCCACTTTAGTGTCCAGATGTAGGGGAATCAAATGCAGGTTCAAACATTTTACCACGTAAAACCTGTAACAATTTTGTAATTGAGGTGAACACCGACATATCGGAAAAGAGAGTTAGCATTGTTGGAGTTGTAACATTTGTATGATGGACAGTCTTTTTATAAAACAATCTCTCACACGTCGGTGTGATATTGTGCATTGGAGGTCTCTATCCCTGGTGTTAAAGTTTTTTAAAAACTTTTTGGCAGACAAACACGTGAACGGTATAGACAAGATGAAATACATGGACGAAACAACAGACGAGGAAGGAGACACCTCCACACCACGTGACCGTTTGCTGCGGGATGACGAAACCTCCAAATCTGAAGAGTTACAGCAGGCAAAGAACTCTTTATCAAGTGACGTTATGAACAAATTTGACGACAAGCTAGCACCAATCGAGGAAGAGCGCCAGCCTATGTTACCAAAGAAGACGCCTGACTCCCAGGAAAACAGCTAACAATGGTAGAACGTTAACGTGTATTATTAGGTTAGATATCGTGGCATACATTTCATTGATGTTTTTGTTTTGTACCTAAAACGGCTAGGAGTTCACCTATTTACTAAGTGTAACATACAGGTAGCAGGCCTTGATCGGGGGGAGGGGGGGGGGGCAGGTGGCACATACCCCCTTTAGCTTGCCCTTTATTTTTTGTTGCTATACCACCGGGCAAAAGAAACAATACCAGTGATTTCAGTTATTTTCCTTTATGTCTGTCTGCCATAGTTGACCAAAAGGATGCTAGGATTTCAACGAGTGTAATTTGATTGACATCATATCGTTGATAAAACTTCTTAATCTTGAAGGGACATCTCTTGGATATCCAAAGTAATTGTGAATTTATTCAGTAGTCTCTCAAAATCTTGGTATCGTTTCTTTTGCCCGGCAGTGTTTATGTTTGGTACATTCTGTAGAGTAAACATTATGAAAGCGTTTGCCTAATTAAATAACGCTGTATCCCCTTTGTCCCGGCGGACTGAGACGAATTCATTTTGTACTTTGCTCAAACTCCTCACAGTGCCTAGCTCATTCTACCTTTCAGGCTGGTATGGTAACCGCCGCTATACATGGAGTTTTACAGTTGGAGAAAAATAGTGATACGTCAAAGCGTTGTGCCAAATGTAGACCGAATGTCTGGGCATCAAGAAGATTATTCAGAAAGTTTGCGCATGATAATAAATCTGACTAAATGACCTGGGGGGAAAAAGAAAGAATGATGAGTAAAAGACATTTTAAAGTAACAAACACGTAACGTATCTTGTGTGTTAATCATGATATGAACGTATTTCGATGCATAATTAAAAATGTATCGTTCCCAATGTTGTATTTGACATATAGGCCTTGATTTTGACCATGTCTCCAACTTTAACTATTAATTATATAAACTACTAAAAATACCACTTAATTGCGGGGAACAAGCGTCTGCACGTCTGGACTTCTGTCAAACCTTGATACAAAACAATGAAACAGTTGTCCGCAAGTTCTTTGACCGTCAAGTGACCAGCTTGACATATCTGGACACGACCTTCTGAGAGTGGACGCTGTCCTGTTGTGACCGTCCCCAGAAAATCTTCCGAATTCATTACGAAGCTCATCAGATGGCATGCGGAAAAATCCCGGGTTCTTCCGTATTTGTTGACGAAAAGAGTTTGTGTCTGTTGACAAGGTCAGGACACTGAATTAAGATTCTTCCGAGTGGCAAAAACAAACATGGTCTGACCTTCTCATTAGCGCTGTATCCAACAAGCACTTTGACCTCGAGGAACACTGCTCGTTCCAGTCAATTCCCCACTAGTTCTTCATAGTTGTTCACTTGTAGTGTTGTATAAAGGATTGGATCGAACACGTCGCCACACCGAACTCGTCGCTACATCGAAAAAGTCACCACAAATTAGGCCTTGCTGGAAAGCAGACACCAGCAACCAATTGATATCCATGTTATTGTAGACACTGTTTCACATGTAAATGATATTTACAAATGTCCATTGTGTGTGCGCTGCTTAATGACGATAGCGGACATACTTCCAATAAACTTTGACGACATATCATTCCTCAAAACAACAAACAAAGACGGCAATAATGATAATTAATACCAATTTCGAATGTGCATCTATTTCACAAACGAAAATATTAACATTATAGCACGAACTGCATTCTTAGACGTAGATCTAACTTGTGGCGACCCGTTCCGTGTGCCCGGTGTACAGGAAGTATATTCTGTCTAGAGAAAGATGATTACAGCTGAAATTCGGCCAATGGGGCACTAGGCTGTGTTCAATAAAGTTATATTCGGTGAAAAATATATAAAAAGGAAATAAATACATTTCAGAGAATGCAGTCAGTCTAAATTTAGGGAAGAGCACAAGTAGCACATACTGACGTGCAAAAGAAACCATGCCAAGATTTGGAGAGACTACTGAATAATTTCACAAGTACGTTGGATATGCAAGAGATATCCCTTCAAGATAAGGAAGTTTTATCAATGACAAGATGTCAACCAAGTGGCACTCATTGAAATCCAAGCATTCTTTTGATCAAAATGACATAAAGACGTAAGGAAAATAATTGAAAACATTTGGTAACTTTTCTTTTGCACGTCAGTATATTTTCATTTTAGAGGCGATCTTGGAAGAAAAACATGTTTTTCGTTTATGTTGTTTGATGTCTGGGCAACTTATTTCACAGAACTGAAAAAGTACATCATAATAATTTAACATTGTGAGAAGGTATTCCATTATATACATATAAATAGTATAAATAGTGTTTAAATAATGTATAATAATGGCAAATATTAATTATGGTTGTGAAAGAAACAAATTGAAGCACGTGCTCTTCCTGCGTACACTCCTTCACTTTCAGGTACGATCGATAAGGTATGATATTAGAGTGCAATCCCATCCACAGATGGAAAAACGACCTTAGGTTAAAACTTTTAATTTCCCAAAGATTCGACTACGAACGACTTAATCGGTATTAAACATTTCCAACTATACCTGCAGCGCCCAACCATCTATTTACAACGACACTGCTGTGTGTCCGTTTTGGTTACTTAAACTTGGACGCAAAAATATTTCTGTGTGAAATAGGTAACATAAACTAAAAAATTGTAAAAGTGTATGTCTAATTAAATAACGCCGTATTCCCTTAGTCCCGGCAGATGCAAGCGGTTATATTTTCGATTTTCAAAGAACCAGCCTCATTCCGAACTTTTCTCTTAGGGTTTACCGAAAAATTTTCCCTCGAGTTCCGAATGCTTTCTGAATATAAGCCCGAATGCATTTATTTGCAAATGTAACGTTTCCAAAGGTTTACGAATATTTTCAAGATTCTATCGGAAAGTTCGGAATGCAATTTATTTCTATTAAATGGCATGGATGTCACAAAATAGATAAGGCCATTAAAGAAGATGAAACCGACAAACATGTTATATTTTTGTACATGTATATTATTTGTATTTTGTATATCATATCTACATAGTTTTAAGTAATTTATCGTTCTATAAGTTGTTCTGTGAAAAGAAAACATTGAGTTTGACCACGAATCCAAATTTTGACCCGCCCATTATTAACGATTTTCATTCTTTTTTTAAATTTGACTATTCTGCGATTTGTTTGATCGCGTTCCAACCCAAATGAGGCGAAGCAGACAACACACCAATCAAAATGTCACCACAAATGTCCCTTAGTTTCCCAGTAATTTAGACCGTATTTTCATTATGTAACTGGACATGCTATACATCGACTAAGTAGAAAGGAGACTGAAATAAAGTCTGGGATTCGAGAACACCTGCACCAGTGGCTTTTCTTTTCTACCGAAAATAGACGAAAACAGCCGAACATAAGATTGCCAAACTTCGGGTCATCGGAGGACCTATGGCATTGCCTGACAATCGCATCTCAGTTGACTGGACACAGTGCAACTCTATAGTCTGTCACTCAGAGCCTGAAGTTTTATTATAATATAGACAAGCAGTCTAGATATTTTCTCAGTCTAGTTGGCAGCAACTTCAATCTTAACAAGTGTTATAAGAAATTCCAAACAACATTCCCCCAACATTCCCCCTGTCACATCAATACACCATGTCCCACTTCTTTAACAGAGTGGCTAATTTTCTAGTGACATATTAAAACAGTCAGTAGTGTTATTAATATTTTACTCAAGAGTAGTATCTTTCTGACAACAGTTGCTGTGGTTTGCTCGTATCAAACATATATTTTTTCGGAGGCAAGTTGGTTCAGGGGTAGCGCCAGGAATTCCCCGACAAGGGGAACTGAAATACCCCCCAAAAAATCAGATTTTCAAATAATACATAGAGGTTATTACCCTCGTGTGTTTACATATCGTCGATATCCTGCATTAGGAATATACATTGTATTACGCCAGCGTTGGCGAGCATAATACATAGTGTTTATTCCTAAAGCAGGATATCGACGATATGTAAACACACGAGGGTAATAACATCTTTATCATACAATGTCATTCTTATTTTTATCAAGAAAATCCCTATTTACAACTTCCCGTACTTGCCCCGACGGATATCGAAAAATATCTGTAGGCTTTATCCTGTGGAGAAACCACCCCATTGTATGATAATGTAAAATATCATCACTTACACTTTGAAACGTGAAGAGTTTATGTTACTTAAACTCCTTCAGGGTCTGAAACTCGTCCTTGAGTGTCAATCGTGGAATACGATCACGTTCTCCAATTAGGTTGATAATAAATGTTATATACTTGTCGTTCATATGGAATACGCAAAGCGCCTGTTCCAGCTGTTGTATGGTTTGAGGTTGTTGCTGCCTGTCAAGATGATCCGAAAGACACTTTGGAAAATACGTCACGCCATAGTCATGATAAAATGGCGACGCTATTCTGTGCCAAGAAGTCGGTGTTCAATCTGGCGGTGTGGGCTCCGTGATCGTCTTGCTAGAGCTGTTCCCCATCCCCGTATTGTGACCAGAGCAGTCTTCGGGTTGCTACAAATTTCGTCCCAGACCACAAACCAATCTACTATGATGCGCTGGTTTAACCACCGGCGCATAACCGCCAGCATGCTTGACGAAACCGGGTATCTCCCGACATTCTAATGTTTTTAACAATCTCATCAGTACTTCCAGAAAACGTATACGCACACTCAAATCAGACCTAATCAAGGAAAATAATTACAAATACTTGGTTTGCAAGATTTCGGCGTCATAGAGTTATACCGGGGGCACCAAAGGGATAACTTCCAAGAAACATGTTGGCACACGATGTTTCGTTTTGCGCCTGAAGACCATCACTCTGCCACCAGCATGGTACAGCATGTTTCCTCATTAAACAAGAACCGAAGGTAATTCCGTCTCTCCCAACGTCGTACAGTTCTTCCTCAGCGTAAGAGGTTTATGTGATGCATGGATCAAGCACGATCCATTGAACTTTCTACCTGCCCTGAAACCTGCAGAAGGTAGTCGTCTTATGACAGTATTCACATTATGTTGGCTTGAAGATCATTTTATAAAAAATCAAAAAATTCTTTCTGTACAAAAACATTTACTCCCCAGAGACACTCCTATATTTGGACACCGGAATCCTTGCCAAATAATTTGGTCGCTGTGTACTCATCTTCCTGAACGATTTCTGTCTAAACCACCCATACCAGCATTTACATCTACATGTATTATTTCTTCAGGTGATGAATCAATACTATTAAACCTGTCACTGTATATAAAACATGGAATTATACATAGAAATGAACTGTTACAAAGCATTCACTAATTACATTGTATTTGCTCTGTAACTCTCTGTATGTGGGCCGGAGGCCTTAAATACAATAAACACGTGCCCTTTTACATCTTTGACAGGTGCCTCTGACAGCGGAACCAACTTGATGCTGCATAAATACATTTTAAGTCCTCCCTCCCTCGTCAATTTTTGTGAAAACATTACTCGAAAAACGTGTAATTTGTGTGCAGCCTGAAGGACATGTGGGTAGTGAATGGCCCTGACTCGATATAATAGTTGTTTGTCTACAGTAACACTGACATACTTTAATCCGTTTTCAAGCTGATAATATATTGAAACATATATGAAAAATACAAGCTTAGGGTATAATCCTAGGAGTATTAAAATATGAAACGGGCGAATTTGGTCGAAACCAGTTTAATTTCTTGGTAAGTTTAGGCTGAACAATCGGAAAAATGATTAGAAAATAATTATTTAGCAAAACACATTTTCAATTTTTTTATAAATCGACTGACCAATCAGTAATTCGAATCCTTGTGGTTGGTTCGGTTTCAAATCACAATCGACTCAACGTAACTTTAGATACAACCTGTTAACGTTTTAGTTGAATGTTCGCCTTCACGTTTCGTCGTGCCGAAACTTTGACTACTTTTCCATTAGGTATGATTAGGTACAAAGAATATAATATAATTAGGGTGATGTAAAAAAATTGCTTTCAAAATACACCTGACAAATTACACAACTGAAAGCAACGGAAAGTAACATTCTTATTTTTTTCTTTTCGTTTTATCTAAATCTGCCTTTTTGCACAAATGGTCTGGTACAGTGACATTTTCCAAAATTGCTTGACATTTCATCAAAACCGACTTTTTATATAAGTGCATGGTATTTTCTCCCACCGTCGAATTTCCTGGCGGCAGAAGTATCAGCCTGGGGCATCAGCCTACTTTCTTCAAATGACCGTAGCATCAAGAGAATATATATTTGGATTGTACGACATAGTTTGTCTTCAGTAAAGACACACGTCACAGGGCATGGTATTTTGGGAATAGATTCATTCTAAGAGGCACGTTTATGCTCACGTTTGATGTAACATTATTGATGTCAGAACGGTCTTATTTTGCGTCGGTGCTTCTCGAAATTCCGTGAGAATATTTGTGTTGATTTCGACCGTTATGTAAGAGTGTATCTCTATAAATTTCTTTTGAAATATGATCACATCCTTCAGAAATCCAACAGTACAAGTAGTTTCTAGTTTTGTTCCAATTATGGTTAAAATAACGACCTCCTCCACAGGTCGGTAACTGATGCAACCTTCGAGCACTGCTATATCAGCTCCAACCGAAGCCTTAAATTTATTTAACATACACCACGAGAGGCGCGTTTACTTTTCCTATACACCACTGTACTTTCTCCGTATACCACGCGAAGCACGTGAACTTCCCCATATACCACGCGAGGCACATGCACCTTTTTCCCATATACCGAGTGAAGCACGCGTAGTTTTCCATATACCACGCGAGGCACGTGTCTTTTTCCCCATATACCACACGAAGCACGTGTACTTTCCCCATATACCACGCGAGGCACATGCACCTGTTTTCCCATATACCACGCGAGGCACACACCTTTTTCCCATATACAACGCGAGGCACATGCACCATTTTTTCCATATACCATGCGAGGCACATGCACCTTTTTCCCCATAAACCACGCGCGGCACGCTTAGTTTTCTATATACCATACGAAGGACATTTACTTTTCCCACATATCACGCGAAGCATGTGCGTCGGAATTGTAGCTTTGCGTGGTTAACCTTTGGTTTGTTATCTCAAACAACGACCCCTGAAAACAATAGAAATAATCCAACCTTTGGTACATCCAAACATTCCTTGCTGTGTAAGTCAGGATTTGACTCTGAATGCTAGAACTGAGTTTTATTATGCTCAAGATGTCGTAAAAGCAGTGAAAAGATTATCCCTTTAATCCAAAATGCCGCGTTCTTCTTATGTTTATGTAATATGTAAATGTTTTCCTCCACCTAGAGTTTAATTTGTTATCTACCTGTATCTCTTGTAAAGTCTCTCCGCACCCCTCCCAATATATCTTATTTTCTGCTTCCCTGCATAAATGTTATATATATTTTGAGCACTGCTGCAAACTCTCAAATAAGTTTTACTTCACACAGAAGTGTTCTTTTGTTGAAGGGTGGGCGTTGCTTATTCGAAGAATTGTAAAAGAGGAGACGAGAACGAACGTGTTATTAGAAGCTGATATGTTTCAACATCCAAAACTCGTGGTAATTGAGTTGAAGAAACCTTAATCTTACGCCGACGCCATCATTTTACTGTGAGGTTCACGACCATAGTGCCATACATGAGATCATTCAGCTTCATTCTAAGTGAAGTGTTTTGTAGATCTGCGCACAGTGACCACTTCATTTCGAAATAACGAGACGTGTGAGACGGCGTGCGTGTAAAGACGTCTGAAGAGGCTCCGGAATTGGTATTAAAGACCAGGTGTAAGGCTTCTGTATACAAAGCATAGAGAGCAAACCTTAACTCAAGTATATACCAGTGAAAATTAGAATAGAGGCTTGAGTAGTTACTTGGCCATATTTATTAAGCTTTATAATAATTATAATAATTATATCAGCTGGACTGAGACAATTAGGAACAAAGCAAGCCGGGCGACTTTACTGACATTGTCAGTGTCTCAGTGTGAGACAGGGTTAACCATTGACAGCAAGGTTCGGGAAGGTGCTACCCATCCACCCCCACCCCCTCCACCCCCGGCCCTAGATCCTGGCCTACTTTGCAGTGACAGTCAATATTGCTTTGCGTGAAATTGTCTTTGCTTTGTCAGTAATAAACATAGCTTAAGGATTTCATTGAATCAAATGTTCCAGCGTCGCAGTGGTTATAAGCTTTCTCCTTTAATGTGATCTAATCGTAGCAACTCGTCTCTTTCCATGACTGGACAAAAGACCCGTATGCCTCTCGTCGCCATTTTGATAAACCCATCTCAGTCCAGGGCAAAGCGAGTACAAGAAGAAACTGGGTTGAAAACTACCGCACGGAAAGATAACTCTGAATTGCTTTGCGGCTTCGCTTGATAATATTCGGGGAATCGATGAAGTTTAATACATTTTATACCCCAACAATCATACAATTGCAGACTTAACAGACAAGCACATTTGTGTTATAAATCACCATCCAAACAAATTAATAACACAAAAAACTTAGTATCACTTCTAAACGTGCGCCACGAGTTCGCTTGGTAACACTCGGTTTAATCCGTAAAGGCTTATATGAAATCAGACATCACCCATTCCAATTGTCCTTTATCCACCATGCGTATTTTTCTGGCATGTCGGCTCACGAGAGGCATACGAGTCCTCTGCCCGGTCACGGAAACAGACGAGTAGCTACGATTGTGAAGTGTTCATGTCCAATACTGGACATGCTTCGAAGACAATATTCGTCAAATGAAGTATAAAACAGAAACATTTCAAAATGAGTCTGGAGTATATTAATAGTTTTACATATTACGTAGTCGTAACTTTCTGGAAACCAGAAGTGACCTGGTTACAACATTAACCTCAATACTATGACGAAACAATTTCTGTTTATCTATATACACCTTTGAACAAAAATAAACCAATGACGCACAAACACAGTCTTACTAATTGACACTAGCTGGGAACGAACATAACATTGTCCTCCAAATCACTTTTGTGTTTTGAGACTGACATTTTAGTCTAGCCGGCAGGGGCATATCCAAACAGAAGCCCGATTGTCCTACGGGTGTACCACAAGCCCAGCTCCCTTTTCGCGACTAGCTTGAACCCCGACCGGTTCCGGGGGCTACGGTGCGCTCCACTCTTCTGTATAGTCCGAGACTGGTGGTCTTCTTGAGGCAACACAGAGAAGCAATAGAAAATTCAATTCAACCCTAATTAGCGGGCTAGCCCGAGGTTTGTGTGTTTCTTTCTGTGCTTGCATTGTGCTTGTCTCGTGAAAACGTCATGGGATACCCATCAGTCCATTGGAAGAGTTGGAGCACCAACAAAAGTATGAAGATTTTTGTCGAGATCATCAAACACCACTGAATAGTACTCAGAATGCATTGCGTAATGCAACTGAAATTGGTAGATTTCTCAACGTTTTCTACAACATACATATTCGCATTTGTATAGTTCACCAAATGGCTGAGGAGACATTGTAAACAAATCCTCGGTACATAAAATCTAAAATAACGTTTCAGTTCATGTATTATAGCACGTGAGAGTCCCAATTGATTCGAATACTTGTCAACGACTTATACGAAGTACACGGTAGGGGACAAGGAAGTATATTATTATATACACAATCAAACAATGCATAAGATCTGTGTACAAACAAGTAGGTTACGAGTTTAAATCCCAGTGTAATGACCTGATTTCTCTCGTCAGATAATGTATATGATCTTTGTACAAACAAAAATATTATGAGTTTAAATCCCAGCGTCATGACCTGATGTCCCTCTTCAGAGTAATTTGTAAGATCCTTGTACAAACAAGAAGGTTACGAGTTTAAATACCAGTGTCATGACCCGATGTCCCTCTTCAGAGTAATTTATATGATCTTTGTACAAACACAAATATTATGAGTTTAAATACCAGTGTAATGACCTGATGTCCCTCTTCAGAGTAATTCGTAAGATCTTTGTACAAACAAGAAGATTACGAGTTTAAATACCAGTGGCATGACCTAATGACCTTCTTCAGAGTAATTCGTAAGATCTTTGTACAAACAAGTAGGTTACGAGTTTAAATCCCAGGGTCATGACCTGATGTCCCTCTTTAGAGTAATTTGTAAGATATTTGCACAAACAAAAATATTACGAGTTTAAATCCCAGGGCAATGACCTGATTTCTCTCCAGAGTAATGTGTAGGATCTTTGTACAAACAAGAAGGTTATGAGTTTAAATAATAATAATAATGATAATAATAATAATAGATGGTATTTATAAGGCGCAATTCTTACAATCAATAACTCATTGCGCCATCTCACATCAGTCATTCATTCATTCATACATACATACGCAAGCACGCACGCAGACACACTCACACACACATACATGCATACATATACTAACGATCAAAAGAAAGTACACCGATCAGTTTTTGGGAATGATGAAAAAAACCAAAACACAAAATGATGCCAAACTTTTACTTCGAAGGTATAAGCATCTGACGACATATCAACTCTGATATACACAATAATCACAATTAAATGTCAACAGGATCGTTCTCAATCAGTATTATGGGTACATTGCTTGAGAATATAAAATAGTGTCGGTATACTTTCTTTTGATCGTCAGTATACATACATACATACACACACACACACACACACACACCCTCACACACACACACACACACCCATACATACATACATACATACGTACATACATAAATCCCAGAGAAATGATTTGATTTCCCTCTTCACAGTAATGTGTAAGTTTGAATCTCAGGGTAATGACCTGACTTCCCTCTTCAGAGTCCAATGTAGTTTTAAAGAGGTTATTTCTCTGATGATTACATCAACGCTGACAAGTTTTACTGCTCACCACCATTGCATTCTCATATCTTCATACCATACCATTTTAACTCCTCTAAAATAAGTCATTGGATTAAAAATGAAAGTAGCGAATGTCATAAATTGGACAGCATATCGAGATGTTACTGTTTCATGGTAGGTTACTGCATAAGCATTAGGTAGACCTGCACTACTAAAGTTTAAGTCATCGTTGACGGATTCTAGTAGACATAACTGCTTCAAGCTCGTGTTATCTTCGCGAAATAAACACGAGTTGGATTTCAATCTAATTTCACAAAAGTTTTGATTCCCGTCCGTGCCAGAGATAGAATTACTGACTTTTCAATCTCCGTTTTAATGACCAAACACACGCAGGTCACGTAGACTCTAGCCAGGTTACATAAACCGCAACATCACAATTCCAAAATTAGATTGATAATTTAAAATGTTTTGGGAGTGTGATTATAAAATAAATGATGCACAGAAAAACAGATGAAGAAATTAAGTGAAAATACTCGTGGTAGCAATGGAAGTCGCGTCACGTGACGATCCGCTCCAAGGTAAAGCGCCTCGCGTGGACCAGCTTCAGAAGTCTACCAATCAAATACACAAGCCGCCGGTCAACCCTTGCAAACGCGCGTTGTTCACATTTCGTTGTATGTGCTCTCTGAGTGGATCAATAGACTCGGCGCTAACGTACATCATGGATAAATGTGGATGCTCGGATGAAGGACAAGGTGAGTCTTTTCTTGCACTTGAACTTGATTCTTTCACCACTATCTCCCTATACGGGTATCTTGTAGGCTGTGTTGACTACGATGGTTACGTTTAACTCTTTTTCTGTTAAGCCAAATGTTCCCCTTACCACAGTTTACATAAAAGTTCTAAATGTATAAGATCTTTGTAAAATTATAAATCAGTTATAACAGAACGCTGTTCAGTCTCATGTCTTATGAAAACACTTTCTGGTAATGCCATTTTATGGAATTATAGTTTTTCCAAGAGAAAAAATAATCAAAACATTAATGATGAATTATGTTATTTTCGGTTTCGTCTTTGACTCTCTCCACTAACAGATTATTGTAGTTCTTTTTTCGCATTATAATGTAAATTATAACAAAAAGCTGTTTACATGGTTGTAACAAGCTATGAAACGTGTTTTCTCTCGAACATTACTGTTTCATCTAATTTAACAATTTCCCATGTCCATTTCGATGTAATATCACATTTAATTGCTTCTTGTTATCACTACAAGTATGCCGTTTTGGTAAACTCGTCTGTTCCTATATGTTGCATAAATATTTAATCTTTTCATGAAATATTAGATTTGAAAATAAAGGATTGGTGGCAGAACCCATGCCCTCAAGGGCGCTTGATGACGCAGCGTTTAGCTTGTCGGTACAGTAACTTGCAACCCTTGGCGGTTGCGGTTCGAATTCCGCCTGGGTACTTCTCTTTAAACCCGTAGATTGGCCCTTTACGTGCCACCCTTGGCGTTTGTGGTTCGAATCCCGCCTGGGGAACCTGTCTTTCAACCCGGAGTTTGACCTTTGACATGACGTCCTTGACCGTGTGATATGGTTATAAGATTAATGAAACCCACGTTAAATCCAAACTTACTCACTTCCCATCTTTTCAAATCAGTGTACTAGCTTCGGATCAAATATTTCGGTAATATATGAAATGACATTAATTTACGGACCTTTAGTGCTGACATCAGGCAGTACGTCAAGACGTCAGTCACATCGTTAGATGTAAAGAGACAGTTCGACAGTCATCCCAATCATGCGTTATAGTTGTGTTTCAGTAATTTATGTACCATCAAACAAATAGAGTTTTATTATGTAAAAACGTATCGAATGGAATATACAGCTAAATAATTTCAGGTAAAATGTATGAACTTGAACCATATATCTTTAATGGCTTGTACTCACGAAGTATCAAACAATACATTCATAGAGTCTGAATCTACAGGAAAAAAAGAAAATTTGAAGTAGCTAGTAGCTAATGATATTGCCGAGAATTTCACACTGCAACGTCAATACGTGGCCTTTCTTACCTGAACGTACGAATATATCGTCAAAAGGTTATCTATAAATCTAAATCTGCAACAAGATCCAAGTTTAACTAAAATAAAGCGCAAGCGAATCCAGAAAACCACAAATGTTAGGGAGCGCTGTAATTCGTCAGCCAACATTGTTTTCTGAAGGCGCTCATGAAGAGTAATATTGTTGTTTGAAATGCACAAGTAACAGAATTGGAAAGAAATATATACACCCAAGCTCTAATGCAAGGCCATATTTCGTCAATAAAGTCGGTTTGTTTTGCTCAAAGTTCTCGTTCATTGCTGAATGATCTATTTATAAAGGGCGCTCTTTTAACCGGTTAATGAGGAAGGCAAAAAAGCTGACATTCTCCACCACGTCGTAGTAGGTGAAATATCAACAGGTTATAGTCCAAAAAAAAGTTTCTTTCTTTTTATAATCTTCCATTTACGACCATCCTACATACATAGATAACATATACAATCTATTGTGTTGTATTATTCTAACTGACTAATTTGGAGGTTACCAACGTTTTTATAATAGATGAAATCGATCTGTTTATCAACAGCAATGTAAGCTATATGTCGTAAGACATTGACAGTTTCACGTAGATACTTCCTGTTTCCATTAACAGTGGAAATAGTCAAATGCGAGGGTGTTAGGTCTATACCTGAGTCATATGGATGCTTTCAGCAATCTTTCAGCTACATTATCACAGTAACAGCATCAAACTTGGGAAATGCCACTAAATGATACAGACAGGAAACGAACTCTCCGAAAGGAAACCGTGACACATGTTTCCAAGGTGCACACGTTCCTGAACATTACCAGAGTGTCAAAGATAGTTTCATATGTGTGTGCGCGCGTTCGCTGGCTTCCCCATCTGTATTGTTGCTTATAGGTACCGTTGTAAAGTATTGCATTACCATGGACATTGTTAGTAAACAGAGTAAGAATGAATGACGCATCCATCTTTCATATATTCTGGAAAGACATTGTACATATGGTACATAATGGTTGCATTACACCAGGAATCGACTGGTGACCTCTTCTGTAGATTGTGTAAGTTGTTTTGATTTATTTAAGTCTCCGCCAGATACTAAATCATAATGCCTAATGACCACCAACTGTTTTGCATGTAAAGGCTATTTCTGACCTCCAACTGGTTTGTATAAAGAAGGGTATTTTTGACCACCGACTGTTTTGTTCAAAAAATGGTATTTCTGTCGACCAACTGTTTTGTATAAAAAAGGATATTTCTGAGACTCAACTGCCCTGTATAAAGACCACCAACTGGTTTGTATAAAGAAGGGTAATTCTGAACACCAATTGTTTGGAATAAAGAAGGGTAGTTCTGACGACCATCTGTTTTGTATAATGAAGGTTATTTCTAAGACTCAACTGCCCTGTATAAAGACCACCGACTGTTAGTATAAATAAGGGTAATTCTGACCACCAATTGTTTGGAACAAAGAAGGGTATTTCGTACGACCATCTGTTTTTCAAAAAGAAGGGTATTTCTGACCACCAATGGTTTAATATAAAGAAGGGTATTTCTGACGACCATGTTTTTTTTTCCAAAAGAAGGGTACTTCTGACCACCAACTGCTTTGTACAAAGAAGGGTATTTCTGACCACCAGTTGTGTTGTATATAGAAGGGTAGTTCTGGCCACCAACTGTTTTGTATAAAAAAGGATATTTCTGACCACCAATTGCTTTGTATAAAGAAGGTTTTTTCTGTCGACCAAACTGTTTTGATTAAAGAATCGTATTTCTGACCACCAACTGTTTTGTATAAAGAAGGGTATTTCTGTCAACCAACTGTTTTGTATAAAGAAGAGTATTTCTGTTGACCAACTGTTTTGTATAAACAAAACGTATTTCTGACCACCAACTGTTTTGTATAAAGAAGGGTATTTTTGTAAACCAACTGTTTTGTATAAAGAAGGCTATTTCTGACCACCAACCGTTTTGTACAAAGAAGAGTATTTCTGTTGACCAACTGTTTTGATTAAAGAATCGTGTTTCTGACCACCAACTGTTTTGAATAAAGAAGGCTATTTCTGACCACCAACCGTCTTGTACAAAGAAGAGTATTTCTTACCATCAACTGTTTTGCAGGATTAGGAACATAAGTGGCTACCAACTGTTTCGGAAAATATAAATGACATAACAAATCACTATGAGCCCTCTGACGACCTCTTCTGTAATTACGCGAGTTATTTTGATTTAATTAAATCGCAGATGGACACCACATCATAATGTCTTTTCTTAGTTGTGGCTAACGATTTTTCTTTCCTTGTGGCTGACGTCATCAGAAATTCATGATTATATTCAGTGACAATTTTGAGTGTTGTTCATATTCGAATGACTGAAGCACTATCAGGAAATGAGAAGACGTTGATAAGTAAAAATGACTTCACTGTTGTAAAGACTCAACCTGCTTAATGGGTACACTAAACGCAAAATAAAGTGTTTTGGTTTTTGGTGTTTTAGGTGGGGTTTTTTATTTTTGTTTCGAATGCAAGTCCACGATGTAAAAAGACGAATGCCGAAAAGTTCGCGAAATTCCCTTGAATTTTAATCGAGATATCCACTGTTAAAGTCGCTAAAACGTTGAGTTTCCATCTGTCAATTAACCGGAACAATCTACTTCCACAAAATGTTATGAAACAAGAGTATATGTACTATTAATTGAGATTTCATTTGTCAGCAAAAACAAACTAAATCTTTACGACATAATAACGCGAACGGCATATGTGAAGTCGCCCATTGACACAAATAAAAGATCCCATTCCCTGTATCTCGCCAAAACGGAAAGCAAAGTACATTGTAAGTAATAATCCATTCAGAATGTAACGAGACCCTGCCTGCATGTATTTTGTCTTTGAGTATGATCGCATGTGTCTCCAAACTGCATGTCACGTGGCTTTTGTGTAGGCAAAGTGGGCACATTCCTACACACATCCGGCTGCGGAGTCCGCAGGGTATTTTGCCAATCAACCAAAGCGCATCTGGGAGTAGCCTGATAAGTTTTGTTCATATCTAAAGAACCGAATATCAGATTTCACCAAATTTCAACATTAACTTTCGAAACAGATCAACTTGTTTTTGCGTTTGGTATACCCTTTGAAAGTTATATTTTAGAAATAAAAAAAAAGATTGATGCAAGATTTTGTACATTGCGCTGTAAGCTTATCACAACAACACTTAAGAACTATTGTTTTTCATGCAGCGTCCTTTTGTCTGCACTCGCAACTATTAGTATCCAAATTATCCAAATTCTCTTGTATATCCAACGCATTTGTGAATTTATTCAGTAGTCTCTCAAAATATTGGTATACTTTCTTTTGGACGTCA
>JAUELE010255729.1:0-10625 GCA_031471655.1 Diodora aspera | reverse complement strand
AATGCTTGTCGTACAAGGCGACTAAAATGGGGATCTTTTGCTTTCTTTCTTACTATCCATCCTGTGTTGTCCCTTTTTCTTGATGTGCCTCTTGCACATCACATTGCGCTATGGCTGAAATATTGCTCCCTGCGGTGTAAAAATCCATTTCACTCACTCACTCATCAGCATTGCATCTCAAACAGCAAACAAATGTTATAAATACATTCAAATTGCTCTGTTTGTAACAAAATCTTTCGCAAATATAACAATGAAATCCTAAATTTTTTCGTGGCGATAGCAATAGTGTCCGCTGTTGTGGTCTCCATCCCCCTAGTGATGCTACTGTTTAGTTTATAAAACATCTGTCCATGAAATGTGCTTTTCAATGTTTTAAATTTGAAATGAATTGATTAAAGGAAAATTATTATTTGAAATATTTCAAACGTTCCAAAAATCTATGTGCAGAGGTGATGAATCAGCTTGCCGAGAATCTACCAGTGCTGGACAAGATAGTGGCGGAGATCGAGGAGCTGGCACACTCGGGGGGAAAATACGCTGAGGCCCCACATGTCATTGAGGTGACACTACCCATGTTGTGCAGGTAAGTTTGCATTGACAATCATTTCTGGATTCCAGTGTCAAAAATCCAATCCCACCATCATTTTTGGCTTTCCATCTTCTCTGGTTTTATGTTACATTTTTGAACATTTGGAAGTAAGTTGCTTAATAATAATACCGTAATAATAATACTTTAATACCCAAAAGGAAATTCTTGTTCCATTTAGAGGTCTACATCACGCTACATACATACATAAATCTTTCACACGATCTCCATCCCAGATATG
Organism: Diodora aspera; assembly: GCA_031471655.1. Classification (NCBI taxonomy): domain Eukaryota; kingdom Metazoa; phylum Mollusca; class Gastropoda; order Lepetellida; family Fissurellidae; genus Diodora; species Diodora aspera. Next base: position 9,798 of record JAUELE010255729.1, on the reverse strand, counting down.
TCTATAAAATACATCTAATAATGAACACTTGTCAATCTTGCACACGAAAACAACTACTAAATACATGAGTATATATTACAAAAAGGTCTGCAACACTTCATCATGATACTTGATAGAATCAGGCAAGGCACATTGCAGGGTGTGTGTTTCCATTGTTTTATTAGTTCATCTCTTTTTGGTAGAAAAGTAATTACAACTAAAGCCTGTTGTCTTTTACAGCTATCTACCGTTCTGGTTAAACTATGGGCCTGAGGCTGCGGCTGAAGGGTAAGTCAAAATGCTGGTGTCACAGACAAGGACAATATTTGAACTACTGTATGTGAAATTTCCGAATTCTATCTATCCATTTTCAAAAGTATTGGTCATTTATGTAAGGTGCCCTCATGCTATTTGCTGTGAAATCAGGTCAGGGAATGATAACAGTAGAATCGGGCCCTTGTTTCATGAAGTGATCTTAGTCAAGATCAATCTAGCTAACAATCTAGGAGTGATTTTAGGACATGTTGTACAGCTTGAAGTTACTTCATCAACAAGAATGACCGCAAAACCATGTTTAAAAAGATGATCTTAGCGCTAAGATTGCTTAATAAAACCGGTCAGGTCAGGGGTCAATTAAGTTCATCTTAACTGAAAGCCTTCTGTTGATCTCGATAGGAGCAGTGCCACAGCAGTAACAGCTAAGCTGATGAACACCGTCCTAGGGAATGTCCTCAAGCTCATCCTCAACAACATCGGCTCAGAGGATGCTCCTTGGATGAACAGAATTGCCAGTAAGTACATGACCTTGTCATTTCACCTTATAATTATCAGCAAGTTGTATGCTCTTGCATGCTTTCTTTCCAATAAGCTCTGATTTACTCCATACCAACATTGATATCAATATCAGTGAATGGGCATTGTCATAACGATTTTGAGTTTGAATTTCGTCAAAAGTTATACTTCTGTTCAACCTGGAGAATGGACCCCAAAAGTGGAGTTATGACTGAAATATCACCTAAATTCATTGTAAAGATGCCAATTTCTCCAGTGTACAGCTTAATTCAGTAATCTTCAAACTGGATGTTCTGCCCATATGTAGATATGTGCCCCAGTCAACATCAGATTGCTGTATTATATGTCACTAAGTCACCAACCTGTGTGAAATCTCACTTTGATCGAAATAGAGAGGAGACAGAGATTTGTCTTTTAGTCTTAGAGTCGTCAAAACCATTATGAAGATTCTACAGAATCTGATCATTTATTAATCTTTAAGCGTTAGCTTGACAATTAAATAGCTGAAAATATAGATGTAACTGCTAAATGCTAAACCAATACGGCTTTTATCCAGCTCGTACCCAGCCAATCATCGGGAACTCCACCCCAGACATGATCAAGGACCACTTCCTGCCCATTGCCAAGAAGCTGAAGGAGGCGTCCGTCAATGTGGAACACTACGAGAAGAAACTGATGATAGACAAGAGGACTTCCTCAGATAGCTCCGACATGGAAGCTGTCGTACAAGAGGTAGATATGGAGCTCATGTTATGTTGGGGATTGATATTTTACATAGGTGAATCTGGGGGTTGGGGGAAGGGTGGGGGCTCTGAGATAAATGTCAGGATGCATAAAATGGATATTTTTTTAACAATTTAAAGTGAAGGCTCCCAGATCCTCCTCCTTTGGCGTTGTGCTTGTGATGCTCTTGAATTAACTGACCCCGTGGGGCTTCCGGGGAGTGACGTGGTGTCATTTAGATAGAATAGGGCCTCAATAATTCAATGCTTGTTGTACAAGGCGACTAAAATTGGGATCTTTTGCTTTCTCTTTCTTAGTATCAATCCTGTGTTGTCCCTTTTCCTGATGTGCCTCTTGCACATCACATTGTGCTATGGCTGAAATATTGCCCCCTGCAATGTAAAAATCCATTTCACTCACTCACTTGTTTGATAGACCCAGACACAACAACCTGCATGTGGGGGCTCATGTGTTGGACACATTTCCTGATCACTGTCCTTGTTTGTCCATCTACTTATACTGGGTGTTATTTGTCTCTGATGGAAGCTCCTGTTGACAGCTGATCTGTACACACTGTTGGTGTGGGGTTTCTATATGGCACCCAGACCAACACCTCTGTTGATCTCTGGTCAGACTTTACATAACACCATGTGAGCTTATCACATTTATCACATGCCTTCTCATTGCTATCTTCATCCAGCTCCCATTAACAACATTGTAAAACAAATTATCTAGTCTCGAGGTAATTAAACTGTCTGGTATTCAGACAGTGTTGTGTCTGGCTGGAGGAAAGTGTTTGGTATTACCTGAACTTTAAGTCGTAACATCTGGTGTGGACTGACCAGGCGTCTGCCCAGATGTTTTAAACACCTGATGGTTAAGAAATACATGTAACATTGACATCTCTCTTGGGTATTGGGTTGTTAATAGACCGGTCAAGACGCTGAGTAAAGGCATAGAAAACTGAACATCCTACTCTACAATAGCCCTCTCTGCTTGGCCCTGCCTCAGGCACAGCTATGAAAGGATAGATGTAGTCCCAGGAATATTGTTATTGATTTGGGGTTTTATGTGGTTTTCGGAAATCTTTCGATCACATCACCATGCTCTCACCAACATCACATCCGTGTCAGGGCTCCTGTCCCGTCGGGCTCGGGCGGGACTCAACCACAACCACCAAGGCTGGCAGATTGCTGAGCCGACGCACTAACCACTGTGCCATCCCTCATGCCAGTCCCAGAAATAACAATAAACTGCCTCTGATTTTACAATATTTAAGGAAAATAACAGCCTTAGGATCCTGACAAAAGTCTAGGTTGTTAAGTTTGGTTAGATTTCACCACATCAGCATTGCTGTGATGGGAATTCTTGCAGACGAAATCTGAACTGTTTGAAGATACTCAATGCGCTCCGAGCTAACTAAGATAAACTTTGAAAGAATGAAATATCCTAAAGCGCAACTCTATATTGTTTATTCTGGACCAACCTGTTCCTGATTCCTGGGGCGAGGATTAGTCGTATCATTTCAAGAAAAACAAATTTTGATGTGGTTATATGTTAACACTGGGAGATACGATAGCATAATACTGGTATGTGTTACTCACATCAGTGGAATATGACCAGAGAGGCAGTCAGTAATTGTATTGACATTTTCAGTTCAATAATGTATATGTGGTGTCAGATTTGCTAAACTCCTCAATTGTTTTCTTTCGGTAAGTAACTTTTAATGTCGTGCTCCAAGTATTTTAATCATATAATAAAGTAGGCAAACACGTCCAAGAGTTAATGTAGTGTTGATAAAATAGAGTTGTCAGCATTCGGAATAATCTGAAAGTCAAATTTGGCCCGATTAAGAATAATCATAGTTTAGTGCCAAGATTTAAAGTATCTTGTCATGCTACACAATGTTTCCTCAGCTTATTCATAACGAGTAAAAAAAACTTAGCTCCTGGCAAATATTTCAGATTTCAGCTAAATACCAGTTGCATGCTTCTGAACTGTATGATTTGCTTAATTTTTTCTTTGTAAAGCCTTCATGTAAATATTTTTCAAATTTTGTCATTTAAGGATTTAAGGATTGGTATTTTATTGAGTTTTTCATCAGTAATATCTCAATGTAAATATTTTTTAAATTACCTCATTTAAGGATTGGCGTTTTGGAATTTTGTTCTTCATGTTCATTTCATATACATAACCTTGGGTCTTTAAATACGAAGTTGATTAAAGTATTAATGCTCATGAAATTTTAATAACTGAATCATAAAATCTAATGAAATTCAGGGTTTTCTGTGATCACGCGAACTTATGTACATTTTATGATCAGTGTGGAGTAAACTTGTCATCTTTTCCTCCGAGATATAATGTTATTTATTCCTGTCGGCTGGACTGAAAAGATTTATATACATATGTAGATATACTGGCATATCCAGACGATTTATGTGTATGTTCTTCCATTGCTGGAGTTTGACCAAAGCACAGAGGAACACGGATCTTAAAGAGGGCAATTTAAAAACTGACATTTTTATATCATCTCTAAACATTGTTGCGTGCAACTGATTTCATCAGGATGCCATAGTTAAGTCATAAAGAACAATTTGTTTGAAAGACTGCGTTCACATAACACAGCATCACTGTAATGACTATGAACTTGAAGAAGTAATTATATCGTGAGATCATTATGACACGGAAACTACCATCATCATCCATAAATAACATGATGCCTGTTGGTTTGGAGGAAGATGCACAATTTGCTTGTAGAAGCCAATAAACAGATCAAAGTTATAAGGTACTATCACCCCAAAGACATTTATTCTGTCGTTAATTAGAATTGTTCTTATAGCAGGAGACATTAAACATGGTAGGCTTCATAGTTCATTCTGGTTTATCTCTCTTTGTGTCATGCTTAGTGCATTTCTTGTTGGATTTTTGTTAATTTATAGATTTATAGAAATTTATGTCCTCTACAAAATGTAATTTAACTGACAATACAATTCTTTCACACAGAATAATCTGAAAATTTAAAGTCATTTACAAATTTAATTGAACAACTCAGGACATGATTTTCTTAAATATACATTCATTAAATACATATCGTCATTCTGATTATATTTTATTTTTTTTGCATTAAATTCTTGTAATTGATTTTATTTGAAATAGTTTAAATTTGACGAAGTTTCTTGAAACCAATTTGCAAATAGCCTGATTGTTAATACTTGTGTCAATATAGTTTTCAGTATTATCAGAATTTTTGTATTACTAGTTGGCTTATGTCAAAATAAAAGCCAAGATGTCTGGAATATGCGTATCTGATGATAAATGTACTTTGCTGCATGTTATCTGCGGTTTGACTTGTTTCATCTCCAGCTGGAGACGGGGTCTGTTTCTGAAAGATAAACTTGTTGAGCATGTTTCCTGACTAGTATGAAATGCAGGCAGTATTAATTTACTAATCACAACGGAGACATGCCAGAGTTTCCGAGTGCAGGTGGGAGTCGGAAGTATGAACAGTTAAACTCCTGGCTGGGCGGGGTGCGCTCTCGCTGCACTGTGCATGCTGGTGTTGGGTCCCCCTCTCTCATCTCTGATCTTTTGCTACTTATCATCTCATTCCAGCCCTTAATTGGTCTCTCTATTTTACTTTCCATTTCCTACTTTGTTGATTCTGATCTACCTTAAGTTTTCCTTTCAATTTCACCACTCGTGGGGCTTCTTGGGATTGATGTGGTGTCACTTAGATGGAATAGGGCCCCAGTAATCAAATGCTTGTTGTGCAAGGTGGTTAAAGTGGGTTCTTTTGCTTTCACTTTTCTTCCTATCTATTTTATGAACTATCTTAATTCCCTTTGGTATCACTTGGCTGAAATAATGTAAGGTAGTATAAAACATGTAAACTCCACTCGAGCCTTTCAATTCTGAATCGTTTCAATCTGAATCTTGCTCTCTCTCTCTTTTATTACGGGGCGCAGTGGTTAGCGCGTCAGCCTAACAATCTGCCAGTCTTGGTGATGGTGGTTCGAGTCCCGCCCGGGCACCTCTCTTTCCACCCGGAGAGACAGCAGCCCCGACACCCATGCGATGTTGGTGAGACCGTAGCGATGAGACTGAAAATCGAAATTACTCGCTCACTCACTAACTCTCTTTTATTTTCTCTCTTTTTGGAATTATTCTCTTTCCTTTTTTTTTACCTCATTTTTTCTTTCCTTCTTTCTTCTCCATTCCATAATGACAATCTACTTATTCTTTCCTTCTTCTTCTCTTTCTTCATCCCTTCCTCTCTCACTCCATATTTCTAAATGACAATTCTACTCACAGATTCAGTCCACTCTATATGGCAATACTGACGTAGAAGTACCAGCATGCATGAAGCACTAGAGTTCCCTCACTTAAACACAGCACATCCACACGATACAGTATATGGAAATGTGTTATTTAAGCTGTAAGTCATGGGGAGATAGTGTTCTCATTGAGCCGATGTCCAATTGGGAAAATGTCCCATTTGCATCTAGACACGTGCTGGTAATTGGTCCATCAACCATCACAAAGTTCAGGGGACCATTCTGGGGATTCAGAATCGCACATTCAAACGGACTCTGCTTTTTACTGTTTTCACTTGCTGTTTAATGGTTCAGATAGAAGCATTGATTTGACTCGGAGGAAAATCCAACCTGGAAGTCGCAATGATTTGTGATAATTCCCTGAATCGTTCCTTCTCTGATGTTGATGTACATGTGAAGCATTTTTTGCTTGATTTGTGTTTGCATTTCACGGCAGAGTTTTGATATGGATCATTAAAGTCACATCACATTATTTTTTTTTCTCTTGCAGTATTTCAAATGAACCATTACACCTAATTTCTTTCAAATGATGTAATTTCAATGTTCTGCATGAGTAAAATGTACTTTTTAGTGTCAAGAAATATGTTTGAAACTGTGTAACAATAATTGGAATCGTGAAATATTTGCAAGTGCATGTCAGAGGGGGTTGTGGTTGAGTGTCTGTCTTTCGACCTCAGGGTTGTGGTTGAGTGTCTGTCTTTCGACCTCAGGGTCCTGGGTTTGATTCCCACCTTATGGGGCTTGGCATGTTTCTCTGCAGTTGTCAGTTTTTCTATATGCAGTGATCATATGTAGTCTGTCTCCCAGACCCTAAAGCATACAAAGATAACTGAGCCTGCCTAAGTCTAGATATTTAGCAAGTCTATGATTTCTCAGCTTTAGGAAATTACGAATATCCCTGGCCCCCTTTTCTGGTTTTAGTAGTTTAATATTTTAAGTAAATAATTTTTGTAGATTAAACTTATTTCTTTGACTAAATGTTAGTCTATGATCATATGGTGCACTGCCACGTTGTGATATCGCCATTGGTTTGCCAGTACTAGCCACAACTCCCAGGTTTCACTGCATCAGAATCATCCAGCTCCCCACTGGTGATACGGGCTTTCCTGCACTTGCAATAGTGGGCATATGGCTGAAAGATTGCTGAGTCCCACTATAAATGCAACCAACCCAACTGGTTGTGAGGGTTTTGGTTCACCAAGATTGTAAGACTTTCTCTCTGTGACTTGTCCATGAGTGAAGGTTCTCTTGGATTTAAGGCTTACTCTGTAACATACTGGATGTTTGCCTCATCTTGTTTAACTTACTCTGTTTGCTGGGCATTGACAAAACATGTCTGGAATTCGCTTCATGATATGTCAGCAACTTCCCAGAACATTGTTTCGGCCGGTGACTTTGAAGACATACGGGATAAAAGTATTATCTAAGAATAAATAAAGTGTTGTGCACATGAAGAAACAAGCGGGTCCCAGCGGGGGATTTCTCCAGCAACAAGGACCTCGTTCATAAAGCTAGTGTCACCCCGGCTTTGATGTAGAGTGTATCCCTTGGCATTTCTCTTGTCACTGGCCTCTCCCACACTGAAGTTATTATCAAACTGTGTAACAATGTATTATCTTGTATACTTACACCACACTGGATAGTGGGACATATTTCACCTTAATCCTACAATATTTATTTGTCCATGTGGTAAATGTGTGTACATTTTGTAAAATATCGGAAAAAGGGAAAAGGTTATAGATGTCTCCCATAACCCTGAGACACTAAAATATTTAGATTACTTCTGGGGCAACACTTACTACTTTTGTCATTGTTTTAGTTATAGATAAAGAAATAGAATAAATTGAGAATCTGTTTGAACACACAATTGCACATGCATGTTGAATATGGTAAAACTTCCGAAATTTAGAACTTCTAAAATATAAAAAATGTTGATGGTTACCTTCCAAATTTTTTAATGGAACTAACGTTATCAAAGATCACTAATTTTAAACAAAAATTAACACATCAAAAAGTAATTAATTCTTTTTTTGTTCGAAATTTAGAAGTTTTACCTTTAAGATTAAACAAAAAGTATAAATAAGTAGTCTACGTATTAATTTTCATAAATTACATTTCAGGCACGAGTCAGTATTTTGGACGAGAATGACACCCCTCCAGAGTTCAAGAGCACGCTGTATACCCGAACTGTGCCGGAAAATGTTGGAACCGGTCACACTGTTCTTCATGTTGACGTTTCTGATGAGGATACGATCGGTAACCTAGAGCTGCAGCTGAACGGAGACGGAGCCAGTGATTTCTCCATCAGTAATAAAGGTTAGTATCTTCTGTCACCATGTTCCAGACACATGGCGGCCCCTTGAGATATAAAACACAAAATAAAAGTTTTCATTATTCACACTCATGAATTTCTGTGCAGTTTCAGGACTAGTTAACGAAATATGTTTGCAGCCTGATAATGACTCGGTTAGTGAGAGTGATTTTGGAGTTTACATGGTTTTCGGCAATCTTTCAGCCATATCACCACAGTCTCACCTACGTCACATCAGTTTCAGGGCTCTTGTACCCCGTGGGGCTTCCGGGGAGTGATGTGGTGTCACTTAGATAGAATAGCGCCTCAGTAACCCAATGCTTGTCATACAAGGTGACTAAAATGGGGATCTTTTGCTTTCACTTTCTTACTATCGATCCTGTGTTGTCCTTTTTCCTCCTGATGTGCTTCTTGCACATCACATTGCGCTATGGCTGAAATATTGCCCCCTGCAATGTAAAAATCCATTTAACTCGCTCACACTCACTCAAACATTTGTGGCCCTTTGTACCAACCCTAGCTTTATGGTTGAAATATTACCCCCTGCTATGTTAAATCACATTCACTCACTCACTCTATTTTTAGACTGTAGAAGTGTCCAATTAAATTTGATAAAATTCAAACATTCAAACTGCTTCAGTTGCCATTTAACGATTTTATTCGCTGGAATGTGTTGTTGTTCTCACTAACTTGTGTCTTGATAAGCAAGCAACATCCAAACATTCGCTTAACATAGATTTTTCAGCTTTTAGGGGGGGGGGGGTGCTGTATTTTGAACCTACTACTGTTATAAATCAATGCAAGAGGTCTTTTGTTGGTCTTACTGAAACTAGACTGAAACATTCGAAAGTGAGATCAATACTAGATCACTCATTCATTGTTATGGCTGGCTACCTTCTCTACCACTCTTGCTTCCATGGTAAACAGCGGAGTTCTTTGGTAGCCAGATAAACACCACTACTGAATCAAGCCATTTTATCTGCATGATTTGATGGTTCAAAACAGCAGTAACATAAGTCTTTGTGAAATGTGTCTCAGTGTTTCAAAGAAGATGAGCCAGAGCCTTTTTCCTTGGGTTAATGTTTGTTGTGCAGAAAGTAGCTGAAGATGAATAGGGATTCAGTATCCTAATGTGTGTCGCACAAGTGATGTTTGCTTTCTCTTTCTGGGGCATGGGATGGTGCGGTGGTTAGTGTGTCAGCCAGCAATGTGCAAGCCTTGGCGGCGGTTGTAGTTCGAATCCCACACGGGGACCTCACTTTCCACCTGAATATTGGCCCCTGATGTGCTATAGATGACACCGTGATGATATGATTGAAAGGTTACTGGGACACCCTTCCTCAACATATCCGAGACTCGAAAGACTACTCTTTCTGTTCACTTCTAAAAACTCATCTTTTCAGAACTGCTTTTACCATTTAGCTTTGAATACTTGTAACCTTTTTCACCCCTCAAGCTGCACATATGCGCCTTAAGCATGCCTGCACATGGAAGTGAGCACATTATAAATGGACTATTAATTATTATTATTAATGAAAACCATGTTAAATCAGAAATCACTCTCACTTTCCTTCTTTGAACTACCCTGTGGGGCTTCCAGGGAGTGATGTGGTGTCACATAGATAGAATAGGGCCTCAGTAACCCAATGCTTGTCGTAC
>JAUELE010255718.1:0-10626 GCA_031471655.1 Diodora aspera | reverse complement strand
AGTCCTGTCTTCATCCGTCAAATGCCCTGGACTCTATCCTATTTACGACGATCGTTTCGAGCGGTTTGACCAATCAGTGAAGCTTCTATAGCGAAAGCTTGCGTCCAATCATGTGGCGCGTCTCTGAAAACACTCGGCGAAGTAAAGACGTTATGTGTTTGCATTTATCAAGAGTTACTTCTCGTGCAGTTATGTGACATTTTATTGGATGTCTATATTTAACATTTTACGGACTTTCCATTCTCGCAAAACGATCGTCGTGAATAGGAGTGAGTCCAGGGTATCTGCCGGATGGAGACAGGAGTTTATTATACCCTGGATTTCGAGGATGATCCGCCTCAAGTTGAACCTTTTCGAGAGCACTATGAACTCGTACCTTTCGGAATGCGGTTGAGCCTGCCATCATGTGGATGACGTTTTCCTGCAGCAGGTAGGAGAGCGGATCTCTGTTGTGCACAGACACCATGACAAGAAGGATCAGATAGACGAAGTAGGCGGCTATCTCTTTCAATACCGCATGCATCTGAATCTCCTGCAGGCGTCGTGTTCGAGCCTCAGCCAGCAACTTTCTGTCCAACTCCGGAACAGCCTTCATCGGCCGAACCACTGAAAATCAGAGAGCATTGGCATTTCCGTTGACCAGATTGATACCACTTTTTTTTCCGGATTCAGGCGCCCCCTCCCCCTTACCTTGCCTTTGTAATTTCTTTTGCTATGTTAGCACCAACGCAAACCCAATCTTAATATGATAACTCAACATACTTACCCCAGTCATTGGATCATCTACAAGTATATAACCCTTGCTGCCAGTTAGGCGCTAGAACATTAACTTTCACATTACCATCGCTTCCGACCAGGTACCCAATTTCAGCTGAGTGGACTGAGACAATTTACGAGCTAAGCAACTTGACATTGTCAGTGTCTCAGTGAGAGGAAGGGGCCCCTGAACCCTTAAAGGCCTTCCAACGCCCATCCAACTACTCCCAGGGTCTCGACGTTGCTTAACTTCACAAGCTCGTGACCTCCGCGCGTTCCATGAGGCCAACTCTTCTCACAGCATCACCTATCAAGGTAGTGTTGAGTAAACATATCAAAACAATTTCCCCAAACGTGCTTCCCCCAGTCCGATGGTACCAATGGTCGGGTATGAGTACTTACCAGATTCTGGCGCCAGATTATGAGTAAGTTCCTCATCTGGTTGTAGAGCTCTGCTCTCTTGTTCTTCACTCGCTGGAAGGTCATCACAATCTGGTTTCTTCACCAGCCATGCCACAATTATGGCGATCACAATAATCTAAACACACATGTTCAGTAAACACAAAGATACTTGTTTAATAAATGCACCAAATTAGGCTTCTGAATACATGTTCGATCTCAAAATGAATGCGCGTTACAGGAGATGCAAGATCACTGGTATACTCAAACCATCAATTTTAAAGCAAATTACTAGTAAAAATTGTATTAAGAATTATAAACTAGCCTACAATCAGAGGAGACGTCTGCCTCTTCTGCCTCAGCCTGGTACGGCATGACTGTTACTTGACTCAAAGTATCCTCGAAATTCGGGCATAATGACTCAGGAAAAACTTCTATTCACGACGATCGTCTCTAGGCGGACATTTTGACGAATCAGTGAAGCTTCCATAGCGAAAGCTGACGTCCAATCATGTGGAACGTCTCTCCTAACACTCGGCGGAGTAAAGACGTTATGTGTTTAAATTTACCAAGAGTTACTTTTCGTGCAGGGAATGCGACATTTCATTGGTTGTCCTTATTTAGCAGATTTAGACTTTCCATACAGACAAAACGACCATGGTGAATAGGAGTACATCCATGGTATATGACGGACGTTTGGGGAGTCATTATGCCCTGGATTTCGAGGATCGACTCAAAGCAACACCAGGTGACAGTTAAGATGTCTTCGTTCTGAATATAGCTATTATGCTGGACTGTTTGTGATTGCTACCACATCAAAGTTGGCAAATTTGCATACAGACCCCATTCACGTGATATGTGCATACCTTTATCGGCTGCAGGACAACGACGGATTCAACTACTGCTAGCATCATAGACAGCAACCATGCGTTTGATTTCTCTTTACCCCATTCCATACTGTACGAGAAGGAGATGAAGGCGGATACCCCAGTACTTGCAAACACAAACAACCAGGCTATATATCTACACCACCAGGGAAAACCTTTCTTTTTCTGTTTAGTCTTCTGTTTAGTTCCCTTCCCGAGGGCTGTATTATATTTATCAACCTCTGCAGGTTGGGATTTGGATTTCTCAGGATGGTCTTGAGGGTGTGCACCCAGGGCTGAAGATCTTTCAAAGCCAAGTTTTGCATTCAGGCTCTGATCTAGGTTTTTCGGTGGCATGGCTTGTTGAGTATTTAGTCCTAAGTCTGTACACGACTTGTCCGAATCTGCATCTGCCTCTCTAGGTGACTCGACTGACCCTTTAATTGATTCTGTTTTTCTTGATTCGCTTAGTTCTGTGGCGAGTCCAGATTTTATGGATGACGCTCCTGGCTCGAACCTTCTGGGCATCTTAACTGTTTGAAAACCTGGTTCTGTCTGCTCGAGAGATTTTTCTAGTTCTGTATCGGGTTCTAATTGTACTGATTCTGATTCTGGGTTTGAAACGTCGTCGATACCAGCGCCTGATGCACACTCTGTATTTCGGACCTTGGCTGTTCCAGCAAGGCTGGCGCTTGAGTTTTGTTGAAGAGGATAAAGCTTCTGCCTGCCAAGGTTTTTCTTGAGGAACACGTTGGTAATTTGATTGGTTGGTCTTGACTTTGCTCGTCTAAACAGCTGATCAATTAAAATGTTTACGGGCAATACAACGATGCTGCTGACAAAGCTTACATAGAATTCATTCAGAGAAAGTCGGATTGGTCCTAGCTTGAACGAGTATGCAGAAACCTCATCTGATTGTTCCTTGAAGAACATGGCGTCCGCCATCATGGTGGTAGCTAGCAGAGAAAGGATGCATGAAACCCTCTCCACTCGAGAGAAGCTGCTCCTTTGGGGCCGAGAGAACACGGATACCCAGAGATGGGAATCTGTAAGATTTTTCTTGGTCTGTGAGAAGAACAGATGGTTGAAGGTTAGCACATCACTACTGCTGGCAACAGGCAGCAATCTGTCAACCATACCATCGCCTTCTTCTACAGCCAACCACTGGTTACACAGGAAGAAGAAGCTGTAAAAAGAAGCATTTTATGTGAATAAATATAACATGAAATGAGTTGAGATTTGAGATAATGTTTTATTTTGCAAGAACAATATGTCATCATAACACAACGTGATTTACAAGGTGGACGCTGAGGGATTGGGATGGTGTTTTACATTGCAAAGGCAATGTTTCAGCCATAACGCAACGTGATGTACAAGGTAACCACTGAGGGAAAAAGGGATGGATAGAAAGGAAAGCAAAAGCAAAAGATCTCCATTTTAGTCGCCTTGTACGACAAGTATTTGGTTACAAGGGCCCTTTTCTGTCCAAATCACTCCCCGGAAGTCCCACTGGGTAACATAAAATAAAAACCTTTCATCAAATTAAATTTAACGGTTTAAAAATGATATGTTAATCCTTATCTTAACAAACATTAGAGTCCTTAGTATGTTAGTTAAACGTACCTTTCTCCTGTCTCAAGGTCCGAAATGATGACTTTACTCAAGTACCATCCCTGGAACTTGCCTTTACCAGAGTTGTCATGCCAGATTCTCAGGTAGGAGAGCGGACCAAGACATTTGTTGACTCCAAGCACGAACTGGGTCACGCTGCTCCGGTCGAAAGTCTGAAAATACCAGGAGTTTATTTGATTGGAGGAGAGAGGATTAAAGCCCTATTTTTTAACAGCCACTCTTGTCCATTTGAAAGAGACCGAAGATTGAGAAAAAGCAGCAACCGAAACTGAATCTAACTGATCGCAACCCAAATTCTTGTTAATGATAGTGTTCTTGGCGATAAAGCAAGTAACAATGTCTCCTACCAAACAAATGAAAGTTTTGTTGCTGTGTCGAGGTAACTACATCTTTGATCAGATGATAGGTAAACCACGGTCTCATGTTTGACTACCTACCTTGACTCCTTTGTCATCCGCCAGACATCTGACTCCAGTGTCGCCATCATCACCAGAAAGAACAAAACTAACACGTGACTTGGTTCCAGCTCCACTGCGCATGCCGGTATAAACAGCCATTTGGTAAAAATACGTATCCGTTGCTATATTGTCAGCCAATGGAACAACGCCCCACTGTAAATATAAAACATCATACTTTGCTTCAGAAAACACACAACTGACAGACTTTGCGCTTCAGTTATGAGCCAAAGAAACGATACAAACACGTTTTCAACTCTTCTCCAACCCCGTATTTCTTTTCATCACAGTTCATCAAAAAGGTTTTGATGTAGCTACTGATTTAATTCATTCGTGTGAATGAATATCTCGTCCATATTCAACATGGGGCGTGAGATGGCGTAGTGGTTGGCGCGTCGGCCGGGCAATCTTCCAGCCTTGGTGGTTGTGGTTTGAGTCCCGCCGGGGCACCTCTCCTTCAGCCTGGAGAGACAGGGGCCCTGACACCGACGTGAGGTTGGTGAGACCATGGCGATTTGGCTGAAAAATTGCTGGAAACCATGCAAAACCCCCAATCACGGCATGGTTTTCTCTTTTCTCTAATCACATTTCTCTTTTGCTCTGAATCATATCATGCAAATTACAAAAATAAAAAAAAATTCTCCAAAAAAATCTAATTCATTCATATAAATTTTATTCATTCGTTCATAAAACTGATTTTTTTTCCACGGTCTGCGAAAACGCCTAAACTATACGATGTGATGCTCGTACTGAAAAGTTTGAAGAACCCGGCTCAAGGCTAACAGGAATACTGAACACAGTTCATCATTAGGGAGCGAACATTTGATTTGAGGGGGGAGTTGTGGAAGATTTTAAAAAAACATAGTTTGTAGTCAATTTTTGATAAAGTAAATATATTACACGACTCAGGAGTACAAATTAAATAGATTGTCGACATAATATCCTGGTTTATAAGTTATCAGTTTATAATTATGAAAAATCTTCCAACCCACCCCCTTAAAAGTCAATGGCTGCTTCCTTAGATGAATCATATACAGAGAGAGAGAGAGAGAGAGAGAGAGAGTAATCCTACACACACACACACACACACACACACACAGAGAGAGAGAGAGTTGTTTTATTATTTCTACCTTCTCGACATCTTTCTTGTCCTTTCTTCTAGCCCAGACGACGCCTATTACGTACAGGGAGAAGATGACGCATAGCGTGACGAGAACGGCGTTGTTGTCAAGAAGTTTCGCTCCCAGATTGTTGAAGACAGTGTTGAAATCGATGGAGTTGGGCGGCGAGAACACACCGGTAGCGAACGACGTCAGGTGATTGCACAAACATCGAGTGAATTTGGAATTGCTCATGGAACTAACCTACACAAATAACATAAGAAGGTATTATGAAACACTTCACCAAGACTATCCTCGAAATACAGGGCATATAATTATGACTCCGCCAACGGTCCGTCATAAGCTCTAAATGTACTCATATTCACCATACTCCTTCTGCGTCTACAGAAAGTCCAAATCCCCTTAATATAGACAACGAATGAAATGTCGCGTTCACTGCACGAGAAGTACCTCTTGATAAATTTAAACACGTAACATCTTTACTTCATTGAGTGTTTGGCGAGACACGCCCTATGATTGGACGCAAGCTTTCGCTATGGAAGATTCACTGATTGGTCAAATGCCCGCCTCGAGACGATCATCATGAATGAGAGTGATTCCAGGTCATATCACGGACCGATGGCGGAGTCATTTTGCCCTGGATTTCGAGGATGCACCAAGACTTGAAACATAAGCATTTAAGACAAATATATGCGTAACTGAAATGGGCATGTCTTTAAAAGACTCATGCATGCAATAACCACTACACATTGGCGCGGGTTTCAGAAGCTGGAAGGGCAGGGAACACTCTGGGGGTTGTAGAATGTCTGAGCGATTTCCAGAGCGTTAAATCAATGGCCATCAATCAAATTGAGGGGGGGGGGGAGAGACTCCACCCATACCTTGTAAAAAGAGGATCGAGTCCCATCCGACCCCCAGCTGTGTAAGCCCCTCCCCTGTTCATGTGGGACATGGTGTTTAAGACAAAAGTTGAAATTGCCCTCACCCTGCATCCATTGGAAGTCCAGTATTGCTTGCTCTTCTCCCAGAAGCGACAACTGGACGTTGTGAAGGAGATGCTGTAATTGGTCATCACTCTAACGTCATCATCGTCGTTGCTGTAGTCGTAGTAGTCACTATAATCCGGAGCTGTCGTGTTATCTGCTAACAGAGTTGTGTGTAAGCTGTAATGGGCTTGTTTGGCGTGACAGGTCGGAGAACACACGCATATATTCTTTTGAAAACGTTGCAAAATTTACAGGAGAGTGACTGAAGGCATAATATCTAATATCGGTGGAATATCTAGTTAGTTTTACATTCTTTTATTAGTGGCGGAATTAGGGGAAGGGGTAATCATGGGGTTCGACCCCCGGCCCCTCCCCTTTGCCGAGGTCGACAGCTTGACTCCCCCCTCCCCTTTCAAAGAGGCTTGTAAATAACATTTAACGGTTAAATACGACAAAGAATACACGAAAACCCGTCTTTTCCCCAAAATGTTCTTCGGGAGGCCTTCAGGCCCGTTGTAAAGGGCTTCGCGTACAACGTTCGTATATATATATCGTCTCTTTCCGTGACCGGGAAGAAAACTCGTATGTATCTTGTACGCCGTCATGAGAAAAGTTTTCACGGCGGAATTACAATCGGATGGTTGCCATCCGATTTTATATAGGCCTGTACGGATTAAGCCAAGCGAATTCGTGGTGCACCTTTAGAAGTGATACGATCAAATAGTTCCATTGAATTTTATTATTTTATTGTTTGGATAACACAAATGTGCTTATCTGTTACGCCTGTAATTGTATAATTTTGGGGGTATAACATTTGTTTAGTAACATCGCTTTCCCCAAATATTATCAGGCGAAGGTGCAAAGCAACAACAATTCAGAGTTATCTGTCCTTAAAGTAGTCTCCAAACTAGTTACTTCTTGCTTTCGCTTTGATCAATGTACCGAGCTTCTGTGACGAGACGAGACGAGATAATGTTAAATTTTAGGAACTTTGACAAAAATTACCCAGATATTTAAATGACAACTTTTCATGCTATTCTACTTAGGGTTATGTTTCTTTTGCGGTTCAGTATATATCCCCCAACCACTTCGCATCGGGGGATAATAGCACACTGATATCTGAACCAAACAATATTAATTGTCGTCACCAAAAATCTACTCGAGGTGGAATGACCTCTTTATATGACCAAACATCCCTGAAATCAAGGATAAGACTCTGCGAGTATCTCTGTAAATTACCCTGGATTCACTCCTATGCTGAACGGTCGTATTGAGGTCAGTGCTTTGACCAATCAGTGAGACGTATACAGTATACAGTCCACTGATAGACTTAACATTGAATCATATGGGATGTCGATACCAACACTTGGCGAAGTGTAGAGCTCTGCAATGTTGCTGTTTATTTGTCAAGAGTTACTTCCCTTGCTAATTCCTCTCGTATAATTACGTGATATTTCATTGGTTGTCTATATTTAGCACATCTGGACTTTCCATACACATAAAACGACTATTGTGAATAGGAGGGAGACCGGGATAATTGACAGAGGCATTGGCGAATTTCAAGAATGGACTAAACTTTGTGAAATAAATACCTCTTTCTTTCACTCCAACGAAGAACGACCCATTGCCCATTTCTTCCACCACAGTCTCATTGATTAAAATTGTGTATATCAATTCCTCCACAATGCTTGGATCATTTAAACCGGAAGTAATAACATCTACTTCCTGTGGAATGCTAAAATATAGGTCAAAGTCAGTCTCCCTTGGGAACACCCCTTTCTTGACGAACAGGTCAAACGATGTATTGGCTACTGCCGGCCGGAGCACGATTCTCAAAGCTTGACTCACGTTGCTCCCTTCCGAGCTCCACTGGTGATAGAACATGGTGGCATTATCGGCCAGAACAGGGTACACGTGAATAATGTCCTCTCGCATGACATTTTTTATGTCGATCGCTATGTCAGAACGAAGACTTTTGATGACAACCTCTTCACCGTTTATATCGTACAGATTCATGGAGAGGACGGGAGAGTTGACGGATTCAGCGCTTATATCCCAAGTGAACGGATTCAAAGCTGAGCTTACAAACTGCAATAAAATAGATACCTTTAAAGGTGGATACGTGTTACGGAAGCACTTGAATGTATGCCGAAAATGACATAAATGTAAAACAAACAGTCCATTTGTAATCAAATTGAAAACGGTCGTAATTTTGTGTCGTCACTAACCAAAACGAACTGAATTGCTGATTATGAATTAAATACGAAAATATACTGACAAGCAAAAGAAAGTGTACATATTTTGATGCCAATAAGATAACACGTAGTTCAAATGAAATCATTCAGGTAATTTAATCTGTAAGCACATCTTAACATGACAATATAAGGTATGCCAAACTGATGGCCAGGGCATCGTGGCAACACAGGAGGGTCAGTAAAACTTGCGAGAATTTCAGCATTTTTTCCAAAAGTCAGTTTTAAATCCTGTTTGATACAAAACTCAGTGTCAATATTAGGTGTGTCCACCACAGGCATCAATGCATGTTGTGCCCGTCTCGTGGGACCGTCTGAGGGTTGCATTGGGGATGTTCTGCCACTACTCGAGTAAGGCTTGTTCCAGCTGTTGCAGTGCAACTGGGCATTGATTTGACTATTCTGCAAGAGCGTCCCAAAGATGCTCTATGGGTGACAAGTCAGGAAAGCATGCTAGCCAAGGTAAAACAGACACCTTCTGTGTCCTCGAGAAATCTCGAGTGATTCTTGCTTTGGCTTGCTGGAACAAGACCCCTATTATTCACTATGATGCTGTGAAGGGTTTGCATCGGTTTTTAATACACTCGATGCATGCATATCTGGTGCTGTTGCAAGAAATCATGATTATCGCAATACATGGCTTAAACACAAGATTTCACGCTTCTCTTGCGACAAAACAATATGTTGTGTTTGGGCAAATATGTTATGGTTGTTTTTACTTAAGTTACTGCATATGAGATTTAAAAATAGTTTTAAAAAGACATTGTACACTTTTGTATACTGTCATTTGGTCAGCAACCAACCTTCAAGTCAATGTAATGGTTGCTGTCATTCACGGACACTAAGTTCTCCACAGCCGGAAGTGTGAAGGATCCTTCATCTGCTTCCAGAACCGAATTACCAAGGTTGCTAACATCCTTCCGCGCTGCAACTATTGTAAACATCTGATTCTTCATAACGACTGGAGGCGACCCGGAGACCTGTTTCTTCAAGATGGTTTGAACCAAAGCGCTCGTCACCTCAAGCGCTTTCTCTGTTATTTCTTTGATGCCCTGGAATAAATCAAGGTATTTTGTTTGGTTGGAATTATAGTGGTACTCGACAGTTTTTCAGCCATATGCCCACCTTCACTGGTTGACTGCAGGAAGAAAGCTCGCATCACCATTAAGGAATTTGATGATTTTGATGCGGTGAAACCTGCGAGATACGGCTGGTACTGATGAACCAATGGTGATACTACAATGCGGCTCCACGCCATATGATCACTTTACGTCGAAATACTGATTAATGCAGAAAAAAATACCGAACCCCCTACGGGAGGAATCGAACCCACGACCTTTAGGTAGGAAGAAAGGATCAACGAATGTATTTGGTATCCATCAAATAACAATCAATGAACTCTTGGATATAGTTTCGCAAAACATATCGAAAACATTCAAACAGCGTAGAGGAAAAATTGTGAAATTTATATATCCAACCAAAAAAGAAACGAATAAGTGATTTGGAGGTGAGTGAATGTACACACATGTACATTTACTGTACAACCCATATATGAACTGCAATGATCGTCTTTGCGTTCCCGCCCAGAAAGTATATTAAAAATTACTCTCAAAATAGTGTCAGTGCGTTTCTTTTTTAAAATGAGTCTATTACTCTTCCAAGCAGGATACGATATCTTATCAGTACACAGAATCTGTGTCCAAAAGAACACGCGTTGGCAAAGCGTTGTGGTATATTTTACGCTTATACATGTAGATAAGCAATATCAGTAAATAGGAGAAATTTAAAATCGACAAAAATGTATTACCACTTTATCACTCGGAGCAGATGTATGGTTTCCTTTGTCATCCGTAACGCCGCTCTCTGAGACTACGAAACTGTGTCGTGCAGCCAGGACAACATTGCTAATTGCTGCTATTATGTCTGCACAAACAGAAACATGCAGTTATTAACAGAGAAACGAACATCACGTCTCTCTAACTACTTTCACGAGGACCAAGTCTGCTACCCAAAGCCTGGTGTCCAGTTCACTGACGAACATTACAAAGAAGCAGTTGGGCAGTTTTACGGGAAGCATTGCGCTCATTGTGTCACAGAGGGTGAAAAATCAAATTCTCTATAGATAAACAGTCCCCCCATATCGCGGCAAGTGAACACTC
>JAUELE010255707.1:0-10627 GCA_031471655.1 Diodora aspera | reverse complement strand
TTGATCAACTATGGCATAAAGACGTAAGGGAAAATAATTGAAATCATTTGGTATACTTTCTTTTGGACGTGAGTATATATATAAAAAATTTGGTTAGTCTAATGTTGGTAAGGTATGATGTTAACCTATCCTTTTCAGACAGGAAATATAAATGTCCGTGTGAGATGTCTTCACCATAACACTGATATCGATATCAGATCGTAGTTTCAGAGTTGGACTTACTCAATATTCACATTTACTATGTTATACAATGTTCAAAATATAATACTTTGTATTTTAATCATCTCCTCTTTTCCATCACCCCGTGGGGCTTCCGGGGAGTGACCTGGCGCCACTTATATAAAATAGGGCCTCAGTAAACCAATGCTTGTCGTACAAGGCGACTAAAATGGGGATCTTTTGCTTTCACTTTCTTTTCTATTGATCCCTTTTATGAATTCTATTTCCGCTCGATGTGCACCTTGCACATCACGTTGCGTTATGGTTGAAATATTGCCCTTGCATCAAAACATTATTTCAACTCGACTGAACTCTTTTCCATCTTAAATCTTATTACACCTAAAATAAAAATTCAAAACTCAGTTTCTAAAAATAACGACCAAGAGAGCTTTCGAATCAATGCGGCCAGCTCGTTTTTCATATTGATGGCGTTCCACAAGCTTTGCTTTCGCTATTTTCTGTCAGCTTTTTCTGACTCCTGGTATTACATTGTCCATCTAATTTTGGAGGTGTCAAACAATGCAAGGAAAACAGAGATTTACATGTTTATGTATGGACTGGGAGTATGGCCTTATCACGTTCATCTGGAAAATCCTTATTGATCATGATACTGTTGGAAGAGTGTAAAAACCTTTAAGCTGTATACACAGACAAGAGTTACAAGGACCTATTTTGAGAAGGCTTAACGTCTTCCCGTCTTACTATGAGTACTTGTTTATAAATCGGTACTGCAACCTGGACAAGTAGGGAAAGGTTAAAGTTAGCTAGCAACATTCATGTGAGCATTTCGTGATGCAAACTAATTTAGGATTTGCACTTGAATGCTGTTGACTATGCGTATGTGGAACGTAGAAACCACAAATAAGAATGTGTATCCGTCCAAATATGATTCCTAAGAGTTTACGACTGTTGTAGCTAGTGATCATTATGATATGTGTGGTGCTCGAAGTGGTCTATGATATCACAACATTACTGAAACATATTCACAGATCGCACAGCTTTGATATTGAAACGCGTGCCTGCTGATGATGGTGATGTTTGTCTTCGACTGAGAAAGTGATCTGCAATATAATACTTGATTATAAGCAAAATTTCATGTTTGTATCAAAAACAAATACCAGGGTTAATGCATAGCAAACATACAACCCGCTTGGCATTACGCTTACGAAACACACTTTTTCTATATCAAATAGCCTGGTTCGAAAATAATGTTGATCATAATATATACGTTGAATAAAAGTACATCAAAAGCGATTTTCTTTCTTAAAAATTAATCTTGTTTCGTAACTATATGTCTACTGGTTGCTTTTCTATAAATAAAACGAAATACGAACTTTGATCAATAATCACTTTTCACAAAATGGATTATATCTAAACATCTTCGCACTGTGAGAAATTAGTACTTTCCCCGTAAATCAAGTGTATGTGTGATGTCGGAAATAAATTAAGATCTAAACATTTTGTGGAAAAGACGCTGATTCCGCCCGTCGTGTTGTGGTACAATTGGATATGTACGCTCAACAATGTCAGGACCTAGTTACACAGTGCATTGTATTCTGAGCATTCGAGCAGTTTTTGACGGTACCCAACTTTAATGATCAACTGTGACTTAAGGCAGCCCCAGAATCTTGTAAGAAATTGGCTTTCATAAACTAAAGATATGCTGCTTTCAGAAAATACCAATGGATCCTTTGGCAACAAAAACACAAGTAACCCCCCTGCGAGCTTCTGGCGTAATAGGTTGGAGTAATCTTCTTAGACGTATCAGCTAATTAGCATGTTTGCTGGTAGTTGAGAGCTATTTTCGCAGCTCATGTGAAGCACAAACATGTGCATTGCGAGATCGTGTCATTTAAAGTTTGGACACTATAACAGATATATAAATAACGTCGTATGCCCTTTATCCTGGTAGATTGATACTAATTCATTTTGTATTTTAAACAGACTCCTTACAGTGCCACCAGAAAGTGCCCACGTAAAACATTAACAGTCGCGGTATGGAGATTGCGAAATAGTTAATAGTTGGGGAAAAAAAGACACGTCACCGAATGCAGACCGGATGTTTTGACGCAAGATATATACATGTACAGTATTCACAATAACCGATATAAAGTAGAAATGTTGATTAGACAGTTTGCGAACGCTTTTCTTAATGAATGACACCCCTGTCTTTTAATGTTAATCGCAATTTGAAGGTAGGCAAAACATGAAACATGCTATGTTTTACGCATCAATCGTGGTATGTACAATGTACATATTGGTCGTTCCCCAGGTAATTTTGCGAAAATTAATTAATTAATTAATAGTCTTTTTATATAGCGCATATATCCATGCACAGTGCATGCTCATAGCGCTCTGTTTTTCCCCGTTCATAGGACTTCCGTATACACACGTATACAGTCTCAACTCCCTGGGGAGTATACACCTGTTGCTGCCAGTTAGGCGCAACGAGGTAATTCTCAAAGACACTTTCTCGTCCTCACGGGTACCCACTTAACAGTTGTGTGGACTGTGGTGTATGCGTGTGTTAATGTTTTCACTATCTGGTCATTTACCAACGGATGAGTGGGTTCTTTTAAGTGCACAGGGGTGTGTACTGTACACGGGGGGAAGCGAAACACTGAAAGGACCCTTACTTAAGTTAGTCCCAAGGCACAAATAAGCAGGCCGCTTAGGTGGGGATCGAACTCGGGACCCTACGCTTCACAGCGCAGCGCCTTTATCCACTCGGCCATCATGCCACCAACATCTCTGACCAATCGTAGCTACTCGTCTCTTTCTGTGACCGGGCCGAGGACTCGTATGCCTCTCGAGACCCGACATGCGAGAAATTGACGCAAGGCGTTGAAATGACAATCACAATGGATGGCGTCCGATTTCATGTAGGCCTTTACGTATTAAGGCGAGTGTTACCAAGCGAATTTGTGGCGCACGTTTAGAGGTGATACGACCATATACATGTAGTTCCATTGAAAGTTTTTTCTTATTAATGTCTGGATGGTGATTTATAACACAAATGTGCTCATCTGTTAAGTCTGAAATTATGTGATGTTTTGGGTATAACATTTATTTATTAACATCGCTTTTCCCGAATATTATCACGCGAAGGTGCAAAGCCACAACAATTAAGAGTTATCTTTCCCTACAGTAGTTTTCAAACCAGTTTCTTCTTTGCGCTGGACTGAGGTCGGTCTTATAAAAAATGGCGACGGGAGGCAAACGAGTCCTCTGCCTGGTCACGGGAAAAGACGAGAAGCAAAGATTGATCTCTGATATGATTCGATGGCAGTTATTTCAAGGGAGGTAACTTTGCCATTGTGGACTACTTACAACACATAACATGTCTGTCTCCGTAACAACGATGCCTTCATTCACGAATATAATGTTTAAGAAGTACCTTTGCCAGATATGTGCATGTAGTTGCAAATGACTTTCAGCTGTATTAATAATTAACTGTTTGTGATAATTAACTCATTTTAACTGATAATATTTCATAAACATACATCATGTAGTAGTTATTTTACTTTAAGGCAAAGAGTCATATATAGCAACTACTGAGGACCGGCACATGTGAATAGATGTGTTCCTACGCCTTTCGTGTGTTACGTTCCATGAACAGTCTTTTACCCATGACGCAACGTTTTGTTCGACAGCTACAGCTAAGGAGACCATAATTTAAAAAGAGATCAACAGAGTGGAAAATGGAAGCAAAAAGTCTTCATTTTATTCACCTTGTACGACACTTATGGCTTTACTCGGGCGCGATTCTATCTATGCGACGCCACGTCATTCCCGGAAGCACAACGAAGTCAGAAGTAAATGCGATTCGGGAGGACCCATTATTGATAAACCACGGTCGCCTATGCTTCTTGC
Organism: Diodora aspera; assembly: GCA_031471655.1. Classification (NCBI taxonomy): domain Eukaryota; kingdom Metazoa; phylum Mollusca; class Gastropoda; order Lepetellida; family Fissurellidae; genus Diodora; species Diodora aspera. Next base: position 6,535 of record JAUELE010255707.1, on the reverse strand, counting down.
CCGTAGGTCTGATTTGCGCTGAAAGGGTTGTCTACGATGCGTAAATGGATTGGTCTCACTCAAGCGTGCAGTTCGACAATCAACCAATGAAAATTGAGGACACTGTCAGCAACAATGCCCAATCTAATAAGAGCGATTTTCATTCGCTATCGACAGGTCACATATAAGATCATGTATTTTAATGAGGTCAGCGCGAATCCGTAACGAGAAGCCATTCCGACCATGAGTTTCCGACCATGAGAAGGACTATGACCACAGAACGTTTGAGAAGTCGTGAAAGAAAGGACTCACCCGCATTACAAAATTATCTCATTCGAACTAAATTGCAAACTCAGTAAGAAATGTATTTACCTCAAATCCCATCCAAACCCGCTCCTCATCAGCGGCAGAGTACGGCCCTGCTCCATAGCACCAATCGGGATCAAGTGTGGTTGTAACACCAACGCTGATTGGGTAGTTAATCGTGATAAAATTGGTTCCAGCCAACCAAAGTTAAACTCCATATGAGCATCCAGAAATATTATGACCTCTTCCTTGGCAAGTTTTGCACCAGCGAGGCGGGTTCGAACTAAGCCTTCACGTCTTGTATTTCTTATGAGTTTTATTCTGGCATCAAGAATCTGAAAATATTCCTCTAAATGAGATCCTAAAAACGACAGAGTGCTCTTATCGTCCACCAATATAATTTCTTTGATAAGGTCACGTGAGGAATGACGTATCAAGGAGTGCACATACCGCAACAACACTGAAAGGTCTTCGTTATAAAATGGAGTTACAACCGATACTCTTGGAAAGGAAGTGACGTCATACTTTATACTTTTACAATATGATGACCTCACGTCAGGCAAATCTCGTGTGAGTGGAATCGTACGACTGTAACTTGTGTTGAAACTAAAGCGGTGTTGTTTTGGAACGGGATGACTTCTCAGCATATGACGATATAATGCATCTAACGTTCGCTGGATAGGATTAAGCATGCCGAAGTCGCTGGAAACACAAATCACAATATCGTTATAAACATTTTGCTATGATGACAAGATTAAATAAAATCCATAGAACGAATATTTATATTACGTATATGGATGTACGAATACATACATAATACATATATAGTGTACATACTTACATACAGATGTATACATACATACATACAAACAGACATGCCATGTACATACATACATACAGACAGACATACATGTACATACATACATACATACATACATACATACATTCATACACACATACATACATACATACATACATACATACAGACAGACAGACAGACAGACAGACATACATACATACATACATACATTCAGAAATACATGCATACATACATACAGACATGCCATGTACATACATACAGACAGACATATATACATGACATGTACATACATACATACATACAGACAGACAAACATACATGCCATGTATATACATACATACATACAGACAGACAGACATGCCATGTACATACAGACATACATTCACACACAAACATTCATACATACATACATACATACATACATGTCATGTATATCCATCCATCCATCCATCCATCCATCCAGACAGTCAGTCAGACAGTACAGACACAAACATACCTCCCATTTTTGCTTGCCTTGTGTGGTGACTGTTTTTGTACCATCATTTGAGGCACATTCCTGTCTAAGAAACACAATCCATAATAATTATCATTGCAAATAACGTATTCCCGTAGTTTCCAAATTGTGAATCCTACAATTACAATAAATAACTTGGACAGGAGACGGAGGTGACGTTTGTAGACCCAGCATACCATAACTGACACGGGTAACTAGATGTACAGAAAACAGCTGTAGAAATGAGAGAGCCAGGCAATATTGCCTCCAACTGACCAACGGTAGCCACATCACTTATTCTCCCAGATGCCGCAGTCCAAAATGAACTTTATTAATCAATCTGTACATGCGTTACGTGGAGATACTTATCTGTATTAAGTTTCAAACATCGAACACCCCACATTACTATCAGATTTTACATTAATTAATGTTGCATTTCGAAGAGTGTTTCGCATTTATTTAACCTTGAATTCATCTTTGTCGCTTTGGTTTCTTATCTGGTTGATAAGGATTCGATTTCGAGACCCCCAAGATTGAGAGATTACTGAGCAGTTACATACTATTGTACTATCCCTAAATAAACACTGACACCCGTATGTCTCTTTATTGCTTATTGAGGTTCATGGAACTCTGTAAACATGCAAATGTTAAATGTTCGATAAAAGTGCTTCAGAAAACACAAAAGCTATATGTGGCTATTATGCCAATGTAGTCTTTTCACATTTTAAAGATTGTCAGAAGAAATGTGACGCAGGCGGTGCATCTTCCATTACTGTTTAAGGCGCACTTTCTGTCTGCGCGCCTGTCTCTCTGTCTCCATCCATCCATCCACCCGTCTAGTTGTATCTTCGTCCCACCCCTTCATGACGAGCAAAACATTGAATTATGTATATTATGTATACAAGCTTCCCAAGCCACAATAGCAATATAGGTTGTGTTACATTAAATTATTTGTATGAAAATTACACTTTGCTGCACATAAGCACACCGGGTTGGCATGCTGCATCTGACGTAGATGAAAGGGATAAGTATTGCTTGTTGCGAGGAGAAACAATCTCAACGCTGAATAATGTATTAGAAACAATATAGAAATGCATGAAGTTGACGTTTATTGGGCTGAGCTTGGCCATCCAATCAAATAGTAATGACTAAACAAGCTTTAGATTACGGTCATGAATGTTTCTAACGAATTATTACACTTTAGTTGCAGTTGGCTGGAGCAACTAAGGAGAAACGGGCAATCGTTCTTTTCTTGCACTTTGTTCAGCACTGCCAGAACAGAATTCTAAAGGAGTATTTCAGAAGTATCACCATGTTTATCAGCACATATATTTGTGTGTTTATATTGTTTGTGGAGATCAACGCACACATAGTGACACATCATTGGAGGAAAGCATGTTCCAAAAATAATGCAATTCGTGTTCCTTTGGCCACTTTTATTAACTATTCTACTGAAAATCAAATGTTACTTGTTTTGGTCCACAGTCTCAACAGGACCCTATCGTACAGCCTGCAAAAGTATTGCCAAGAGAATCTGAACAACTGCGGTAGTAACATTTCATCTGTGTATGTCACGATAGGTGTGGAACCAAGTCAGTCGTTGTCAAGCAGTTACATAGAAACTATAAAAGGTTGTTCTCTTGTCTCCAAAATGTTTCCATTCGGACTCGGTGACAATGCGATGTCTGACGTCCATTTCTTCATAGAACCTTCTACAATATTGCCAGGTAGTTCAAGTGGTCCAACCAACACCCGGAATGTATCTTCAAAACCCACGACAACTGCAGTTCATATAGATGTATCAATACCTGGTCCATTCACTGACATACAGACGGGAGGAACAGGGTCAACAGAAACGCATCCAGCAGGTCCTTCTTCAGGAACTTCCACGCATGATGGAGGCGCAAAGAATATTTCGCGTCAAACTGTAGAACCATTCAACACTACCATGTCATCAAGCAGTTTCAAGCAAAATGGTTCCATTGGTGTCTGGAACAGAACAACTGAATCCATACTTGACTCCACTGGTCACCACAAGGACAACATCTCACGGAGCTACTCTACCAGCAGGACACAAGAGACTAAGATGGCTCCGCCTTCAGAAAACGCAAGGTCAACCAAAGAGACAACTATGCATCCAAGTACAAGGACACATATCCCTGGTAACATTACACAAGAACCAGTTTGTATAAAATCCAAACGAACGTGTTGTTGTCCCGCACATATACAAGGAAGTGGATCACCTATGTTTTACATCAACAAGGTTAAAAAGTTTGGACACATATATGCTTATTATTCAAGAAAATGGCACTTTTTGCGCAAGATATTTGGCTATTCTACAAGCATGGCAATAGACACACAATCCTGTAGAGTCTTCTGGAACGACAATACACAAATAGCAAGGGCTTGTCTGACAAATCAAAAACGTCGCCAAATAATAACCAAGGTCATTAAGCCACCCTTGTGGATCCAAGTAGACAAGACAACCCCGTTTGTTTTGATTGGCGTAAGAGCAGGTACCAATATGTTTGTGCGCATGCGCACAGATGGTCGGGAGAAAACCATTCTTGTAACAACAGACCGACTCCCGTTGTTAGCAGTGTTAGATACAGCATCCTCGTTGTGTTACTCTGCGTTTAGAAGCATGCCTACGGAGGTATCAGTCACGGTAGTGAGAATGAAATATACTGACAAGCCACCGGTTGCACTGGAGGAAGTAACCACACTGAAAGTAGACGGCAGTCTCACATATTCTCCCGAGTGGAGTTTGGTTTTCGGTTGTTCCAGGAACCATCGCGGGGTACTAGCATATAACGTCAAAACGAAGAGAACAAGCCATTTCTCTCTAAAATCCACTGAAGACTGCAGACAGGTGGGTTACAGTTCAAACAATTTGTATGTCATGACCAAATTTAAAGTGATTGCTTATGGGAGACGTTTGAAAGAAAAATGGCGACTAAATGTAGACCCCAAGGATAATGACGAACCAGAAAGCTATTTAATATTTGCGTAGCTACACCTTTGGCTTTCAAGATGCTTGTACGTTTGCTTGTTTTTTGAGCGGACATCAACCTACATGTATGTTAATGCTGCTAACAGGTTGTTTTTATCAAGCAATGTTATTCCTAACATTTCCAAATGAGGATGGCATTAAAACAATTTATGTTGAATGGTTGTGAGCTTTATATTTCTAGGCGATGTAGTAGTTAATCTGATACAGAATCTGTCAATCCGAACCTCCTGGATTCTACAGCAGTTCACCAGGGGTGTCCGCGGGCCCTCCAAGAGACAATCGAGAGGTACAGAGGCACCAAAACGAAAACGTAAGCAAACACGTCATCAGTTTGTGTGTACTGTGACGTCATTTCGTAAACTAATGTTCGTCAGCGTCTCGTTTTGACGGACAGCGGAACGCATTTTCGTAGTGACGTGATGAACATGATTTGAGCTTGTATTTCAAATAACACTGAAGTTGTTGTGTGACAATTGATTTATTTTAAATAATCCCAAATGTTTTGCTCAGTTTACATTATGTTACAAAATTGTCAATCAGGATAACATAATGCGACATTTCTGTCATAAAGTCAGTAGGCCTACCTCAATCCAACATACTGATCCATAATCCATATTGTAAAACAGTGCTCCTTGGGCAGTTTCGTTCGTTTGTGTGCGAAACGCATCTGATACGAAACATAATCGAATCTTGAATATGATTTTTGGCCAAGAGTAAAGCAGGTAGGAATGCAAAATGTGGTGTTTGAAATCATAGGCTAATAGCATCGTGAAACCTGCTTCCTACTCTTGGCCAAAAATCATATTCAAGTTTCGATTATTTTTCGTATCAGAGTGGTTTGACGATACTATTATCAAATCAAAATACTTTATTGTATGAAAGGCCACCGGCCCATATACAAGGAGTTCGAAGAACATTGAGTATGTACAGCAATACAATCAAGTGTTAATATTAACAAGTGCTTTTCGCAATAACATGGCGTGGTGTATATATAATGCAACCTTACGTTGCAAAAAAGTATCCTTAGTGGACATATATGTGGTTAAGCTGATTTGGTTATGATTTCAAACACCACATTTCAAAGTATTGTAACTTTTTACAAAATGACTAAATCCAAAATTTCATTTGAAAATCAAAATGTGTCAATAAACGTTCAGTTTACATGAAATTCGCGAAACAAATGCCCCATCCTCACGAAGTCACTGTGCGGATTACATCAGACGACTTTTGATCAACTGTACAGATTACACACGGGTGTCGGATAACACTTTTCAGATGTGTATTTCTTTCTCTTTTACAGGCTGCAAATAGGTTGAATTGTGTTTTGTCACAAAAGAATCGTTTACTGAACTAGTCCCCTGAGATACACATGTCATACAATTTTGTGTCATATTGTATGAAAGGACTCATGCATAAATGTAACCATTGGCTTTAACCCATTCGTTTTGAAAAAGCTACCATCGAGGACACTGTCTCATAAACTCTCATTCTGCACTTTCCATCCTTAAGAAACTGCCCCAGAAACTCTCATTCGTCACTTTCCATCCTTAAGAAACTGCCTCAGAAACTCTCATTCTTCACTTTCCACCATTAAAACTGACACTGGCATACTTTAAGTATCGCTATTGTGTTAATTCTTTCTGAATTTCAATTAAAAATGTTTAAGACATAAATACAAACAGAAAAAGTACGAAATAATCATCTTACAATGCAATAAACTATTATTTAAACCAAAAACAGAAAGAACCCTCAAATGCAATCCGTACAGACTCAAACGGTAAAAAGTGTGTCATGCGTACAGAGAAGCTGATGTAATCGTACAGTGACTTCGAGAGGGTAGTGCATTTGTTTCTCGAATTTGATTCAATCGCAAATACAACTGAAATTTTATTAACACGTTGTGCTTTTAAGATGAATTTACAAT
>JAUELE010255696.1:0-10627 GCA_031471655.1 Diodora aspera | reverse complement strand
CCCCCCCCCCCCCCCCCCCCCCCCCCCCCCCCCCCCCCCCAGATTCCCAACAAGGGGACTGAAATCCTCAACATAATACATTAATTTTAAAACAAATTCAGTAAAATACATAATATGAAATTTTACCCGACACATATATTCCCTCCCACTCGCTGGAGCCACCATTGTGTTGCAATCTTTAACACCACGGTGACCCAAACATCTTATTGCCCCAGGCGTTATCTTTTGCCTGGTGTTATCTTCCTAATTTCTAAATACAACATACACCTATTTCAAAGGCACACCTCACACAAGGAAAGGTACACTAATTTGTCAATTGGGATTTGTTTCGGTCCGGTTTGTTGACTCCATGTGCATTCTGGGTAGTTCAAGTATACCCCGATTGCGAAATGAAACTTGTGCTTCGTTACTAAACCATCAGTCCGAGTTAGACAATCATGGCTGTTTTTTTCTGGTCAAGTTTGGTGATCGTCGCTGTCTTTACCCTCGTTACTCGTTACGTAGGTGAGTACAATTAATTAAGGTAAACAGTTGGTCGTTCTGAATTGTAGATATCAAGGCTGATCCACTATGAACATCGGGGATTGAGTTGTTACTGAATTTAAATTACTGTCCGCTTTCTAGTCCACCCCAGCTAGCTCTTGTTCTCCTGTCAGATCAACTGTTCATGCTTACTGGCCGGTGTTCTGCTTCCTCGGGGGTGGCAAGAGCAATTTCAGAGCAATGATTGGGTGGGGGTGAGTGTGGGGGTGAGGGTGGGGTGAGGGTGGTGTCACCAGGTGTTGTGAAGCCGAAGAGCAAAATAAAAACGTTTCTGTTGAGCCCTGTCCCCTCCCCCGCCCCCAACAACACCCGATTTCGCCGCCCATGTGTCTTTTCATATTCAATTTTCATTTTGTGAACATACCGCCACCCATGATTTTTATGCGCTTTGGATCTAGGTCAGATCTTCTTATCGTTTAGCCAATAATCAACCCAAATATTTGTCCCACAACACGGCCGCCCGCGTATGCTTTCGTGGGAGAGTTTGTATCCATTTTGTATCAGGGGCCGTATTTATAAAATTTCTTAGAATGTTAAGAATTCTTAAATCAGACAAAATTCTTAAAACTGGTAAAAGATACTCTCAAGCCAATAATTTTCGTAAGATTTATTTATAAAAAAATCTTAGGTCTTAAGAAAAGTATTTAAGAAAATTCTTAGAATTTCCCCAAATGGCGGCTGCTGGAGGTGAAAATGTGCGCAAATTAAGCTTTTTTTCGGCCAAGAAAAGATGTGTTCAATGTATATGATGACTCACATTTGACCTACGATACAGATTCAAAGATTAATGTTCTGAGAATTTTCATTTATTCTTCAGTAAGAGTTACTACTTAGTCAAACTCTTAGAATGTATAAATAACTCTTAAGACAAAGTTTTATCTTAAAGTAAATTTTACAGTTCTAAGAACGTTCTTAAGAAAAAATCTTAAAGTTTATAAATACAGCCCCAGGTTATCACGACGGCGAGAAGTGCGCAGCACAAGTGCTCGACAGTTAGATAGCTGACCCTGTTTGAAACCTGAAAGCTGCTCATAAGATGAGAAAATAATTAGCCCGGGTTGTTGTACTGTAACAAAAGGCAGAAGCCCAAGACCTTAATCTCCATACCTAAATACACGAGGTTTCTTTTAGGTATTTCGATCATTTTCCATTACAACTGAATCTCTGTTCTTGTAATATATCGAAAACGACAGCAATGTTTAAGTAAACGAATATAAGATCACTTACATCAATCGGAGCACAGAGAGGTATTCGCCCTTGTCTCATAAACATCTCTGACATGATTGGATGCTTGTCATTGCAGGGGAGGTAACTATGCCACTGTGGACTACTTTCGACACATAACATGTCTGTATCTATGACAACGATACCATTATTCACGATTATTATATTTATATTACCAAATAATTATCATTATTATTATGTGCAATTAGTTGCAAATGACTTTGCAAATGCAAATCATCAACTGTTATGTTATAATTAACCCATTGAACTGACATGTTTCATAAATAAGCATCATATAGTGTTCGTTAGTTCTCGTCGCTAAAGATCAGCGTCGGTATATACCATTGTGAACGTGGCTGTGATTGATCTTTTTCGATTTAAAAAAAAAATAGTTTTCTATTGAACTTAAATTTCTGGCAAGTTGTTTTGTTACTGATGTAGATATAAAAGGTTATAGTAACAGGAGAATGCATGAATCTGTTGTCTCCTTGACATGACACATGCGGTTATACGAGAGAAGGGAACTCGCGAAGTACGTAAATTAAACTGAACAGATGACGTCACTATGTATAACGTAGCAATCCCGTATCTGAGGCTCGTTCAGGAGGCAAGGCGCCTCGTGGACCTTGTATAATAGAACTGATCCGATTGGTGCTTCATTTACTAGAAGTGATCTGATTGGTCCAATAGCCGAGGCGCCTTCTTTGCTTTCCTCTCCTGAACATGCCTATGGTCTTCCTATAACTAATCCTAAGTGCGCATGCGTCCCTTTGGAGCGTCCGCCACAGCCTGACGATGAAATATGGTAGAGTTTATCTACGGTCCAATTCAAAATTAGGTCACGTGGTCGCGGGAACCAGCTAACGTGTAGTTTGCGTAGGTATTTTAGTTGTGAGCCGCCAGACTTCCGGGCATAAGATCTCGGGATTCATCCGCCAATTATGTCCGAGATGTTAATGGAACGTAGGGGAGTTAACTCGTGGGAGGTTCCGACTGCACTAATTCTCGTCCTGTTGCAGAATGTGATGGCATACTAGAGGCCAGCAACCACAGCAAGACATACAACTATACGTTCTCTAGACGGTCACTCAATACGTGAGTATCTAATTTATAACTTCTTTATTGAACAAAGTGTGGTTAAAATAATGACGGCAACTGATATAAGCTTCGAGCGAGCTGGATCTGGACCATGTTTCACAAAGCGATCTTAGCGCTAAGTTGATCATTAACCCTCAAGATCGACTTTTTAAACCAAGCTTTAACCATCATTTCATTTGACAATACAACTTGAAGCTGTACAACATGTCTTAAAATCACATCGAGATTGTTTTGAGAAATGTGGACAAATGTTTTATAATTAACCAAGTCGCTAAGATTGATCTTAACTAAGATCGCTTTGTGAAACAGGGCCCAGCAGGTCATCACTATACGTATACCACGCGAAACACAAGTTTGAAACTCGTGCACTTTGGGTGTATATATATATGAATTATCAGGGTCCATTATCTGAAATAATACACACCGACAGCGACAGGGTTAATCAGATATAATCGGAGACGTTCGGTATATTTAAACCAAACCTAATAATCTTACATTTAAGTTTGCGTGTTTCTAACTAGTTAAAACCTGATTTCCAATTAGGAAACAAACCTACTGTAACTTCGCTTTTCCAGCGGTGTTTATCCGGATATGATCCAATTTCTGGGCTGAAATGGGTCATTAAATAGGTTTATCTTAGATTTGACCATGAAATTAAATGGAAGATGGACCAACATGATTAAATAGTTTATGCAATGAGATTTGTGTCCGACTTTGTTGAGCCTGCACAAACTTGAATTATTTTAAAGAATTTGAACAGTTTCCGTATAAAGCTGAAGGAATACCTAATCACATAGGACACTGATAAACAATAACATGAAAACCCCGTGTAAAAATATAGCACAACATCGTTGTAAAAGCCTCCACAGATTATATGCATCACCACAGCTTTGCGCAGTAAAACGGAGAATCCGAACGCCATCTGTGGAATGTTATATTTACAAACAAACATGGTGTCCCGAAAAATAAATGTACACCCTCGCAGGTGAGGGGGGGGGGCGTGGTCAGTGACCTTCTTGACCGAAATATGGCCACCTAGAATAACCGGTAAAAAAACGTTGACACTCTGCTGTGCCCGAATTTGGGGGCGTTGTTGCCAGAATTTTGTGCAATTTTGCCCGAATCGGGGGGGGGGGGGAGGAATTTTGTGAGTTGATTGGGTGCTGACATCGCAAATACATTTACAAGGGCGACCCGGTCTGTGCAAATAGCATCTGTACATACGACTGTCAAAGTAAGATTAGGTTTAATGCTTAATACTCACCTGAAGCGGCTTAGTCAGACGTTCAACTATTTCCTAAGCATCACCGGCAAAAGTGCCTTGTTGTTCATGTAGAAAAAGTACATATCAATAACCTCACTTACGTACATTCATATACTGTACTGCTTTCGACTAAGGCGTCGCGATCATCTATAAAACATAAGGATAATTCTGTTCATTCCAGATCAAGAGTTAATGATACAGACACTATATCCATCACCCACTCGGACCAACTTATTCACTTGGAAGTTACCTCATCAGAAAAACTATCCGACCAAGGCTGTGCCGATGGACCCATTCAAATGTTTTCCGGTCGTGAGTATTCTTTGTAGTCTGCATTTTCTTAGATTTGTGATGCCTAAGTAAGACACACGTGGTTCTCTGGAGAAATTTGAGACGAAAAGAGATGTTAATTGTGGCGCGTATACGAATTACATAATTCTGTCGTGGCACAAACCAGTCAATTTAAACAGCATACACGATCTTCTATTACTCCAAAGGTCGACGATATCGTTATCCTGAAGATAACAAAGCTTATTGTGAATGAGTAATGTTCCAGGATAAATACACTTCAGCACAATTTGTTTTTGTCATGACACGTTTACCCTGTTACTCTAAAGGAGGGCGGTATATGCTGAAGATAACAAAGCTTATTGTGAATGAGTTATATTCTGGGATAGATACCCCTCAACACAATTTTATTTGTTATAATTTTCACACCACAGATACACGACTCATTATCGGATCGTATTGCGGTGGACGAGAAAAAGATTATTTCAGCAGCTCGCATCCAATCCTGGTCATCGTTGTGAACACCACCTCCTTGCCAGACGACATTGACATTCACTTCCGGTATACTCAGCATGGTAAACACACTCCAAGATTAACAATTTTTTGCACACTATTATGTTGAGATTCTGTTGATATTAAGTATTTTGGTTCATACTGATATGATTCTGTGAGGTTTCTGTTTGATAACTGTTGTTCATATCTGAACTCTGATTATTTTATTGTTATGCTATTGTTATATTATGCTATAAATGGTTAATACATTGTGAACAAATAAGAATTGATTGTAATGAAAGAAGTACGTATAGTTGACTGAAATCTGTTTTTAACAATGAGCTTCTTGTTGAGCTGCTGCTAGATTGCAATCAACTGACTTCAATACAAAATGGTTTTGAGCCATGCCCCCTTATAACACAACTTTTAATGATGGACATTTTTTGCAGCCTGTAACCACCTCACAAACGTCACTTCAGGTTGGACGCCTCGTTTCCTGTATACCTCTAATTATCCAGATGGAGGCTCTTTGTAAGTTACTCATACATATTTACATTTATGAGTACATTTATTAATTGGCAGCAATACCGGGTTGTTTTATACTACCGCATAAGGATTGAAACGAATGAGGAGCTACCTAAGTCATTTTGTCAGTGTTCAAAAAGTTCATTGATGTAGCGAGTTAGGTGGACGACAAGTTGTGAGTTCTGCTACCTTAGTTTGAATCTAAGTCTGATTGAGATTCTAACAGCTCCAAATGAAGTGATCGGCTTCAGTCTTTAAAGTCGGATAAGTGCTCCCGAACGCTAAATAAGTCTGGCGTTATATGCGTGAAGTACATAACATACACAGTAAATCATACAATATCAAAGTGTATTCCCATTGTCCCGGCAGATGCAAACAGATTTATTTTCTTCTTTCAATCAACCAGCCTCATTTGAAACCTTTTTCTGAGGATTTTCCGAAGGATGTTCCGTCCATTTCGAAATTTGAGCCGGGTATGAGTTGAATGCATTTACTTGCAAGTACAACGTTTCCGCAGTTTCCGAAAATTCTCGAAATTTAATCGGAATGCATTGATTTCGCCGTTTAGACCCGGGGTCTTAAAAGGAGATCGGTGTCTTTCAAGAGGTGAAAAAGTTACGAACGTATTATATGTTGAATGGATCCTTCGTGATATGTACATATTTAGACGTATTTTATCGTTCCCAGTGTTGGCTTTTTGAACAGAAAACATTGAATTTGACCATATATTCAACTTTAAATATGATTTCATTGAAATAAATGAAGTGCTGATGTTATTGATCATGCCATTACCCTTGGTTCATCAGTACCAGCTGCAGTTGGCATGTTTCACCATATTAAGTCACCGAGATATTCCATCCTGCAACAAACTGTCTGAGATCTTTAATACTGAAAAGGCCACGTGATATACTCATGGTAATAATGGTTGTCACCCCCTAGGTTCACGTATTTTGGGACATAAAAGATAATGAATACTCCTATCCTTCAAACATGTTTTAATATATCTTGGGGTGAGTACCATGAGTATATGAATTGTTTTAAACAGAACGGAATTGAAATGTCGATGGTTCCAAGACTTGGGGGCAAATAATCAAAGCAAACACAATGTGACCTCAGAAACAGATGAAAAATACTGTCTTAATCTAATATTCAACATGTGAACTTCGAAACATGTATTTGTGATGAACACATTTACAATACATGTACAAATGGATAGTTAACGATTACAAATGCATAAATATATAATATAAATGGAAAAGTAGTTTACGATTACAAGTGAAAAGATATGCAATACAAATGGAAAATTAGTTAGCGATTACAAAAACATAAATATACAATATAAATGGAAAATTAGTTTGACTGTGGCAGTTTCAAATTATGTATGAGCCTGTAGAATCGATAGTTTGGACACCACATCTTATGTCTATATTTCATGGGATGTTATATCTGTGTACAGGTTCGATGCATGTCTTTGGAAAGTTATGACTCCGGGAGGGGCTACTTCATACCGCACGTTTATCACTTTAAAGTATGCTGACATTGACTACAAGCCTAACTGCTCGATGTCAATAATTTCGATTTATGATGCAGGTGAGTTTATGCCCACGGACAACACACATAAGTCTTACATAATCGTAATTATTTAGACGTATTTAATCTGAAGCCCTGTACATGCATTCTAAAGTGCGTGTATGTATTCTTACACACGTATGCAAAAGGAGCGCATGTACGCAAATATATACATGTACATGTTAATATATTAATATACGTATATATATTAATGTACGTATGCAAATGTGTACAGTGAGCAAATTAATTTGAATCAAGTCAGGAGGTAGCGTAATATATTGTTGCATATGTGTAATTTTGCACTGGGTGTATTTTTGCCCCAATGTTCATTTTTGTGGACGCAGCTTCAAATGCACGTGTGTGTTAATTTATGCTGTTAATTGTAATGTGTTGTATTTAGAACCAGACGATTGCGATATTAGCGACTGTCTAAACGGTCTTTTCTAAAGTTTGAAGCGTTTCTAGAGGGAAAAGTTGGTGAAATGACAAGCCAAAAAGCAGCAGAGAAATGGGTTGGACTGGAAACGAAACATTTGGCACTTATTGGCAAACAAGGTTGTCATGTTGAGGTTCACTTGAAATCGACACAATTCGTATTTTGAATACCTTAAAATACTGGAGCGCATGTACGCATTGCCAATTTATTAACTGCATACCTGAACATTTTCACACATAGTGAATTTTGCATATAGTTCATGTACGGGGCTTAAATGACGTCTATGCGCCTATCGAACCACATTAATCTGAATTAAAAAGAACAAATCTTCATGCCGAAGGTTTTAGACGAATATTTGACAAAAAACAATGTCAAGCTATGTCCATGTCACCCAGCTAAGTAAATGGAGTTTATTTATACTTTCCAATAAGAAATTAGCGTAAATAACTCGGAGAGTCTTCTGTGTTCCTGTGAACACGTAGAGATAATATGCATCTCAGCAAAATTCTTGCACCATCCGATCTTTCACCAACCTGACGCACTGCGTTCGTGTTGGTGTCAACATGCTTCAAGCAAATATATTTTGGATAGACCGGCCATTCTATAGATATCAGTACGACATTAAACACTAAAATTGGCAAAAGTTATCATTTTATTCATTTTTAATGAAATACCGTCTAATCTGCCATTAAATGTGTCCCACAAAAGTATGGTCCTGCAGGACACTGACATTTCAACCAATGAAGAAAACACTGTCAAAACTTAAGGTAACACATCAGAGTTTTACCCTGTCCTGTCCAGAGAGTATCTGGTATATTCAACTCTGGCAGCAATGATGTCTCTAAGACGTCTTCGCATGCTCCAGATCAACCTTCTGATTTTCATCATCGGGATCCTGCGCCACTCCTCCTATAGAGCTTGAGACCGTTTTTGGTTGTTATTGACAGGTGGGTCTGGTGCGCGTACCTGACGCCCCGTAATGTCCCAGAGGCTGTGGACACACTAGAAATTAATATTTGGATTCCCGAGATATAGATCTAGGCTTAGAAATAGTCTGAAAGTGATATTATTTTACTTCTGGTACAAATAAATGTCTTTTGAGTATAATATTAGTATTATAACAGATAATTTTCATTTATCAGGATCATTTTGCCTTTTCTTCCCACCATTTTACACGCGTAGTACCAAGGGTTACGGCCCCTACCCTTTTCGACTGAAACAAATAGTTCATCGGCGCATCCGTGAGAAATTGACAGCCGATGATTGGAAACAGTTATTCGCCTTAAATGTAGACTCCGTCGCCCGAATAGATTCGGCGGCGAATATGATTCGGCCGAACGGCTTGGTTATCAAAGTGAGACACTATATGCTGATTAAGAATATCATGTTGATACTGTTTGTTACTGAAATTTCCTTGAACAAGAACAAGGTCAAGTTTGCAATCAAAGGAAATGCATACCCACACCAAAAATTAAAAGATCCCCCACCAAAAGAAACTACTTCCATGATATTCTCCTGGTTATACGCATTCCGCCTTGCACGCAATGTCATCGCACCGCCGTCAGTGACCGACTTTAATTTTGTCAGACCAATGAACGCGCCGCCATGTCCTCACAGTCCAGTGAAGCCTTGCCGTACACCAGAGGCCTTGCCGTACACCTCGAATCAGAGGCCTTGCTCTCAGACCCGCAGTATGAAGCCGCCTTCGCACAGTGCTGGTTGATACCTAGACTAACATTTAGTCCCAGAAATAAGCTTAATCTACAAAATTATGTTCATAATACCAAAAGAAAACCCAAATGATGAAATCAGAAGAGGAGCCCAGAGATATTCCTAATTTCTAGAGCTGAGAATGACTAGACTTGCTAAATATCTAGACTTAGGCAGGCTCCGTTTTCTTTGTATGCTCTAGGGTCTGTGAGACAGGCAAGTTGAGACCCTGACGTACGGATGGCATGCACTACGCAATTAAACACTGTTGGGGAATAGGACCGGAAAGTCTCGCAACTTCCGGGAGCCCCGAGAGCCCGTTTGCACGAGATACTTCCCTGGAATGACATCGCGTTGGCCGAGGTCGACAACTTTCACGGTCACAAACAAGCCGTTTCCCAGTGTTCCAAATTTGTTTATAACAATTGCCCTGGAAAGAGCAAGGTTTCAAGTATTTTATATGCGAATTTCAGCCTTCAATAAAAATGGCTTACCTGGCAATATATTTATTTCAAACCATTCTCCAACAAGAAACACGAAAACACCATTGCACGATGGCCGCCCACACAAAAAAACAGCCTCATGTTAGGGATCAAATATCGGCTCATACAATTTTTTTAAAAAACATTGTCTGGTATAACCAAAAAGACCGAGGTCCAAAGTGTCTGATATTAAAATATCAGAAATTTACGACAATTATTAACCGCGAAATAAACGCAGACATTCTCGAGTCCCCGCTCTTAGTTGAGCGAAGTTGTGTATTAAATATTTTTTTTCCAAACAAGATCAACATAAATTTTCCAAGTTCAGGTATATATAACTTCTGTAAAACATCGTGCATATCATAAAATATATTTTATGCAAAATTTATGCAACAAAATGGGTCCTAATGAGAAAAAGAAATCGATTAGAAATCGACTACAGATCGTCTTTCACGATGTTACAACACGTGTCTGTGGTTCCAGCGAGTGGGTTTGACACCTTGACTCGGTTCCTCTGGGCCTTCTAAAACTTTCCAAGCTTACCCTACCGGTTTGCAACTTAGCGTCAAACGTAAATATATCTGTGTCATCATCATCATTCGCGTAAACAACACATTGGGATTATCATGTGACAACTTCTGATGATCAATGTCGTTATAATTATCGACGGAAAATACCGATGCGTTGAAAGCGAAAAAACGCAAGCGTATCGACGTTACAGGTATGATTTAGGACGAGGCTCCCGGAAGTTTCAGCAAGGCAGCTCTCGCGATATTTACTTTCCGGCCTTATAGATATCTCCCAGCTATTCGAACAAAAAACCCTATCTTCTCTGGCGTCTGTTTTCGACGGTCGACCTGACCTGGACCTGTCCTTGACCTCCCCAGTTGCGCCATATTTGCGAACAAGTTTGCTGATGGGTATGGCTTATGTTCAACTGCCTACCTATGGCACGGCATGACATTCCTATCCTGTGCATTCCAATTGCTTGCCAGC
>JAUELE010255685.1:0-10627 GCA_031471655.1 Diodora aspera | reverse complement strand
AGAAGTTCGGGTGCCTGCTCCCCTGGAAGCTCTTTCTGTTGCAAGATCTGCATCCACTCACCTAAGGAACATTGGCGGGATCAGATAATATCTCGACACGGACACAGTAAGACCTATTTGTACCAAGTTATGTCATTTCAAGACTTGACTATGGAAATGCTCTTCTCCACGGAGAATCTGCAATTAGCCATTTGCAGCGCACACAGAACGCTGCGGCCAGGATCATCACAAGAACTAAGACGAGGGAGCACATCACGCCAGTCCTACACTCATTTCACTGGCTTCCGATAGAGCAGCGGATAAAGAGCTCTCCATGAGCCAGCGTTTCCACTATACCTGCAGGGTCTTAATTCTGAATTTCTACAATTTAGCTGAAAAGGGGGTGGTGCCAGAAATCCCCCGACGTGGGGGCTGAGCTCCTCGTCAAGGGTCTGAAATCCTCGACAAATACACCGATTTTTAAATAACACAATAAATACACACATTTTCTTTAAAGTTTTCCCAGAGAGAAGAAAGGGGGGGGGGACAAATATGACATTTCATAATTAGAACAAGAGTTAAACCACGTACAATTTTTGTTAAGTGTCGATATCCCGCTAAATTTGATGGCTGAGCTAGTGAAGATGTAATTGAGTTCAGTCAAACAGATCACAGTCATCGAAAGCCAGAAAAGACAAGTTACGCCGTGAATTGCAATAAACGCGGTAAACTGACTATGTAAGAACTGCGGTAAACCACAATACTGCGATAATTGTAATCAAATCGTCAAATCAAAGTGCGTGCGTGTGTGTGTGTGTTTGCGCTCGCGCGTTTGAGTTTGTGTTTGTTTATGCGTACGTGTGCGCACAAAAGTATGTAAAAGTTCATCTAATTTATGTATGCGAGTAGCTCTGTTTGTAGGCCTATGTGTTCCAGTGGAGCAAAATGATAAATTATTTTATTTCATATTTTAATTATTCCAAACCTGTTGTCAGAACGCCGTGGGTCTTTCGTGGAGCGACCTGGTATTACTTGATTAGAAAGAATATGATTCCAGTAACCCGATGTTGACGTACAAGGCAACTGACATGAGAATCTTTTGTTTCATTTCCATGGATCTCTTTTATGAACTATCTTTTCACTCGGTGTGCACTTGCACGTCACGTTATAGCTGAAATATTGTCCTTACAACGTAAACATCATCTCAACTCTCAAGTCGGACGGGTGATACGAAGTACTTCAATTGCTCTCAAAGTATCGAAACCAACAACAACTCTGTTTGAGCTCGGACCTTCATGCTTGACGTTGCGGTGATCCAATACAGCCCCCTTAAAGGTCAGAAAGGTCAGGTTACAGGTCATCATGCGTAAACCGATGGTAGTCTTTGCTGGCAGTGACTTGATTGGCTAAACGACGGGGCTGTATTAGATCTTAGCATGGAAGCAAAAAGATGAGCGTTTCAACCAATTTGCACACTTGCGTATCATGCAGTACACGAGTTATCTCCCTTAGTCTATAGTATGCCCAAATAATGGGCAAATTTACAGCATGCCTCAACGAAATTGAGGAGGAGGGGGGTGTTGGACGAGATGAAAACAGCAACTGATCATGCATGAAAGAATTTGCTTTTCATTATATTAACTGAAATGAGAGACTTTAATTCGAATAAGCAATCTTCTTCTATGCTTCTTGAAAGCTCCCGGGGGGAGAGAGAACATCATGATGGCTCGACGTTGATCTTAGAACGGGGGGAGGGGGACTGCGGGATGAGGGGGCGTGGTCTTCTTAGTTCATCTGCTGGATAGATGATAAAAGTTGGGGGCGTGAACATTTTCAAAATGCAAAATAAGTTTTTTGTCGTTCATACAACTAAAGTAGGCCTATCATATTTCATCTGATAAGCGTTGGATCTCATATGCATCCATCGGCCTCTAAAGTGAGGGGGTGCTGGAAGATGTTTCTCATGCAACATATGTTTATTTAACCTTAATATTCTCCTTGTTTCTATATCTATTACTCCTGTATTTAGGTAAAAAAAATCAAGATTTACTGATAAAAACTATAATTATTGCTATATTTTGCTGTTTTCATTGTACATTTCAAAATTGTAAACTGAAGAGTAAAATAAATGTAAACATGTATATCTAGCGACGCGAGTAAAAGATAAAACCACTTTGCTTCCGTTTGGAACACACGAAAGGAATATTTCATTCGTGTCATTTGCGTAATCGTTTACCACACACGGAGCGAATATTTCAATGGAGCCAAAACATTAACACACACGGTTGATACGTGCGAAAAAGTGCACAAATGAAACAAGTTTTTCGTACATTTGCCACACACCGGAGAAAAATGTTTAAGCAAAATGCCACGAATGAAATTTAGCTCAGCATATTCCTCCTCTGTGTGATTGGCATTAGACGCACGTTGAATTTATACCTTAATGCGGGTCATGCACATGAATGAACATAAATCGTGTTAATTTGATTGGAATGTAATTTTCTTGTAACATAGAAATGATAAAATTACAAGATATGATAGAACTTAAAATATGATTTTGAAAAAGATATACCAGTTCTGCAGTGTTCACACAGTGTTCTTAAAGTTAGACTTTCGTAAGGCAAAAACTAAACAATTTCAAATGAATGTTCTGCCCAAACACCCATATTTCTGGAATTTGCCACAAAAGGCCAGCCTGGTATTCTGCCAAACGTGTGCAGCACTAGTCACTCTCATTAAGCCATTAACAGTTAATAACAACAACCTAACATCATAACAGACCGCTGATCGACCTGTGCGTATCTCAGTATGGAAAGGTCGACTTCGTGTACAAGACACCCATCTAATAAGCGCCGGGTTGCCTAGTTAAACATACTTTCGCCTTATATAAATGGGCACTGCGTCATAGATTTTCTTCGACAAATACATATAGTCATGAAAGATGCTCCAAACAATAAACGTCGGATTCTCCATGGAGCTGAAAAATAAAAGCCCCATTCTTTCAGAAGCGCGAAAACTAATTTTTGACGTATTTTCGAAGAGAAATTCTAAACAAATTGCCGTTATCAAATCGGTCTTAAAGTAAACCAAATATTATGCATGTTTTGAAAGAATATTTAATGACTGAATATAACGAGAGTTTAAATTTGTGAATACATGAAGTGGAAACTGGGATACCCGCGCTCTGTGGAACTTTCACCACTGTTAAAGGGTACACCAAACACAAAGACAAGTTGATTTTGAATGAAGTTCTCGACCTAAAATTTATAACAAATATAAAACATTTCGCGAAATTCCGATGACTAGATATCCACTGTCAAAGTCGCAAAAAACGCTGAATTTTCCAGCTGTCAATTAACCGGAACAATCTACTTCCGCAAAACGTTATTTATAAATGAGGCTGTGACGTAAAAGTTTACCTGGCTGCCCGCGCCTGGTCAATTAATATTAGCAGCCGACGACAATCACAGGCATTGGCGGATGGAGACACTGAAGCAGTTGCCGCAGCAATTATTCATACTCGTGTTACTGTTCACACACAGATTATCGTGACTTTGCCGGCGAAGTTGACATAAATCAAGTGTAAATAAAACAAAGTCATCGACTCACACAGGTTAAAGATCCGGCTTCCTCTGTCTGGTCACCGAGGAAAGCAATAAAGTAACAAACCAATAAGAATCAGATTGTGTCTCTATATACTGTATATGATATCGTTTGTGTCTGCATGTCTGCATGTCATGTGGGCCTGTTATCATGACCGACAATAATACAGTTTTTACGAGGG
This sequence comes from Diodora aspera, assembly GCA_031471655.1. NCBI lineage: Eukaryota > Metazoa > Mollusca > Gastropoda > Lepetellida > Fissurellidae > Diodora > Diodora aspera. The sequence goes on along the minus strand of JAUELE010255685.1, from coordinate 6,864 downwards.
TTGGCACGGCCCCAAGGCTGGCCCTCTGCCACTATACGGTCAAAATTTTGACCGCGAAATTGAAATACGTACATGTATTCAGTGAATCAACACTAACCTCTCCAGTGGATCAAAACAGTTGACTTTTTTTCCTTTATTCGGACTTGCACATTTAATGCATGGGATTCGAATATGAGATTCAGTCAAAACAAAGACGAAATAATGACATGTATGTAGCTCTAGCGGCTCTCACTTCCTCAGGTTCAGTCCGTTTCTTTTCTTTGACAACCACGACGAATTACTGCAGCGTTCCCTTCATTTGCAGTGATCTTTTCGTTTTGGATATATTGAAGGAAAAACATTTGGCTTTAATCGCTTTGGTCCCTGTCTTTTATCTTTGAAACAGTCTCCTGTGACGTTGTCACAACTGTCACTGAATAGTCATGCAGAGACTTCGAAGTCAGGTTTGTCTGTCACATTGATTCTGGTCGCAACCTTTAGAAATATATGCTCAGTGTGATGTTAACATAATTATATCCCAAGAAGACACAACATTTTAGTGTTAATCATGAGAGCGTCAAGCTTGCACGGCCCCACAAGGACGCCATCATATCAGTGAAACATGAAGGTGCGTATTAACAACAATTCAGAGTTATCATTCCTTGAAAGTAGTACGCAAACTATTTTTCTTTTCTTGGATGCGCGGTGCGCTAGACTGGGACCGGTCTAATCAAAATGGCGACGAGATGCATTCGAGTCCTCTGAACGCTTACGGAAAGATACGAGTAGCTACGAATGCTACGTTTGCATTAGTGCGTATCCGATATGAGTTATCGGCCCTTGTCTGGCAGATACTTTGTTTAAATTATTTCCCCTATTAAGCATTACATTTATTTTATTTTTGTTATTTATGCTATTTATGCTATGTATTCTAAAATGTTATGGCGTATATCTGATAAGAGAAGAGTTATGTCCCTTTATGAAAATGTATCTCCCATTTGACCAACAGTACTTTTCATTTTTGGTTAATAATACAGAAGTTAACTTGGATCCATACTACTCTTATGTGTTCATTTGTTGAATAATGAATATTCTCCGAATAATAAGTAATTTGGAGGACATACTTGAATTTATTCTGGGTTGTACATGTATAAATATTAATTATATAAAAATTAAAAACAAATATTATAAAGAATAATTTATACAAAGTATTGCTGAAGGGTTGCAGAAAATATTTTCTGACTGAATAGGCTTTAGTATTGACCTCGATATATAAATAGAAAGTAGTGACCAACAAATTCAAAGTTTCAATTTCAAAGATTGATTTTAATTGAATTAGTGCTAGAGAGGGAACAGTCAGATGGTTCTTGATGTTAGGTGGTCGCAAACTAGGTTATTAATTAAAGAGGTCGAGGATCAAGTCAGACATTTTTGTTTTGCAGTCAAAGTCACTACCTCTGTTGAACATACATGCGCGAATTATTCCAGGCATACTTCTGATCAGTTGTCAAATGTCAGTGTAAATAATTCGCTTCCACTCATCAGCGAGAGCAACAGCGAGTTAATTGAGTTAATCCACAGGTCTGCCTACTGCGTTCCAAACGTGTTGAGCGGGGGATATATAGTATTACAAATCTTTTATATACTGTCACTTCTAGTGTATTGATATTGGTCACTGTTATCAGGACGAGACTCGATGGCGTCAGACGCCACACAACATTCATGACACCAATAATCGAGTTTGTGAGGTGCACCTGATACGTGAAAGAGAGGTAATTGCATTACATAAGTATTTGCGTTGTGCAATATCGTGCAGAGGAGGAAAATTAGATTCAAATGATCTTCACAAAAGGGGAATGATCTGGAGCTTGTATTCTTGGTAATCCTAATAAATAACAGGGGCATTTGGATGTCTGTAGAACACCCATAGTATCGAAGTTTCCATGGTCGAAAACATTGCGAATCATGATTTATTCTATATTGTATATTTACAAATGAGGACGTCGTGTGAAATGCAATTGTGATGAAAGTTAACTAGTTTTTACATGTACCTCCACAAAAACAATCCTTATCCCGCCTACGAACACAGGGGTTCGATTCACTGATTGGTTATAATGCATAATGGGCCAGGAAAGGTTGAGTGCGATGTGAAATATTGTGAAGAAGTGAGTTTATGTTGTGTCAAGTCTTTGTTAATGGGTTCTTGTCTTTCAAAGGTGACAATACTATGGTAATCTTATACCATATCAACTTGTCGAGATCGCGAAACTTCAGTCTTGGCGATGCATTCTGAGCTGTAGCTGCGGTTTGGGAAAACGTAGAATGTTTCGGTTTCTTTCGATTTGCAGAGAAATGTTTTTGAAAGCAGTGGATAATACAAATTGTAAAATATATTTACTACTGACTTGGCTATCGCATTTTTTCGAATGCACTTTCCGTTAGCCAGCTCGGAGAAGTTGGTCCTCTTGAGTATTATATTAAACCCTAGGAGTAAAATTATAACTGGGCGAATTTCACCGAATTTCTGGGCAATTTTAGGCTGCAAAATCGTGAAATGATTAGAAAATTTAGCAAAACATATTTTTTAATAGTTTTCATAAATCTACTGACCAACCATTGATTCGAACCACTGCGGATATGAAAGTGTTCCAGCAATAAGCTAAGTGAATTGTCGACGTGCGACTTAAAACACAAAACGTCAGTAATCAGTAATTGTGTACTGCTGACATTCAAATCGTTAAAAGTTCTTGGTCCAAATTATCTACGTGCCTTGTTGTCACCTTATCAGTCTGCTAGATCACTTCGCTCCGAAACAGAGAATAGACTAGTGTTACAGTCTCAGATAGGAAGCAGCTGATACATGATGGTAGATTTTCTGTTTTGTCAGGTGAGAAGAAGATTTATTCAAATCGTTCACAGTTGTTCGCAGGATGAATAATTGCTGGATGCAGTTAGTGTCGATTGGGAGATACCTGAGTATATAATACATGTATATATGTCTTATGAACATAATTATATACAACGCATTGTGTGTTTAACATTGACAAAGCGTTTACAAAGAATATGAGCAGAACCCATGATTTAATGTCTTGACGATTTATGTAAGCCGCAAACACTAATGGGAGTGCCGGCATGAAAGTGTAAATATTACTTTTTCACCCAAAAAAGAAAGCAAAGCTAGTTGACACAACAGTCCGTAATGGTAGACAGAATATGTAATTACATATGTGAGAAATGTAAGTGAAAATCATGGACTGGTAACAGGCTGTGTGATGGATATTAAAAAGAAAATGCTAATATTAATAGTGGCAGAGTCAAGAGGACCTTGCCCCTCCCGAAATTGTGTGAATTGTTTTCACTCTTCTCTTTTTTACTTTAAGAGCATCCCCACTCTCACCCGAAGGAAAGAATACATTCCTGGATCCGTACTTTGTCAATCAATACGGAAAAATAAGAATTCGTATCGAAGCTAATGAGAACTCAGGATCTCCCGAGTATTGACGCTGATTACAAACTAACACTTATGTCAATATCTGACTTTCAGTGCTGATTGTACCACCACATAAGACTTGGTAGTGTCAAGATAAATTGAATGCGTTTCATTGTTCTAGCTTGTGCCTGCTTCTATAAACAATCTAAGGCCACGTTAAGGTAGATCTTCTGTGATGAAGATTCTTTCAGGATCGGTTTTAGTTCACGCGAGACAATGTTCACGACTTATAATTTAGTACTGTGCGAGATTAATTTCACATTTATTTGAGCGCGACCGTCTTTTACCTGAAACCGGATGTGGCGTCTATCAATGTCAGATGTACTGATACAAACAAACAGTTGCGATTGTCATTTATGCATGTATAAACTACTCAAAAGAACTTTAGGATCAAACACGATACATGTACGTCATGACTTCCAGATTTTGAAAAACAGTTTACGTGGAAAATTCTTTTCTTAAAGTCAATAAACTTCGGCATTACATTTTTTACCTGACCTTTAAGGTTATTGGTAAATTTTAAGTGGTAACAAAAGAAACGATACCCAATGTTTATGGTTATGAACCAAAACTTTTTATATTCATCATGAAACTGTTTTTGGTAAACTATAATAAATACAAAAATTGGTTTGCGAGAGAAAAATCTTCCAGCACCCCATAAAATTAAGTAGTAACCCCCTAACTGATGTTGGGTTAATGTCATGAAGAATACAGGTTCCTACTCTACTGTCAAGAGTGTGGATACGTCGAAATGAGCGTTTTATGAATGTTACCGTCATGCAGCATGATCGTGTGGGGTGTTTGTGTTGTCCTGGAGGAGGTGGCTGAGCTGTCTTCCATATGAGTTGTAGGTCTGTTATGGGGACAATATAATTGCACCATTCCATTTGAACGACTTGTTGAACAATGTTTTCTTCTATCAATTTCTTTCCAAATGGAAATGCTGATGCCCATCGTGCCAGGATTGTGACACAATTTCTTCAATAGTAAAACATCCATGTAATTGTACACGCCTGGGACGTCATTAGTAGACGTGTACTTCGACATGAAATCCACCAACCACTCTCAATGAACTCGATGTTGCTCTCACTAACGAGTGGATCAGAATGACGTTTGCTGACATTGATCGAATAAGCATGCCTCGCACAATTCGTGCATGTCTGACCAACAAAGGAGGTCTTACTGACGTTGGCTGCACAATTTACATTTCTGATTGCAACCATGGCCTCTTTAACGCCACTTTCCAATCACATTAACCATTAGGAACTATTGGCTCACTACTCCTCAGCAGATGTTTTCATTCTGCCAATACCATATAAATGAGAATATATGACTTGATGATCACCCATACTTTTCCCTACTTTTTGGTTAATTAGTGTGCATCATATAGGGGGGAAATCTGACTATGAAGGGGAAACTTGAGTGTATTGACCAATCTTTTTCCGGGGGAAAGATGGCTATATAGTGGTTTATCCTAGGGTATATACAAATGGCTATATATAGGTTTATCCGGGGAGGGGGGATTGGCTATATAATGGAATTTCAGGGCGGAATGATGGCTAGGGGGGGGGATCTACTATATGACACCGGCAAACGTTCAATCAGCAAAATCGATAATATCAGTTTATGCTTTAAGGTTTGACCCTTAACTTCTTTTGAGTAGTGTTTAAGGTTTGACCCTCAACTTCTTTTGAGTAGTATATGTATATAAATCAATTATGACATCATCTGTTTGATGCGTCTTGTTGCCCGCCGCCATGTTCATGAATCTGAGCGAGTTTGTATTGCTTGTGTATTGTTCCAGCATTTCAATGTCGTTTCACACAAGTCGAAATGGTGTTCGCGGGACAATGTTTTCATGTTGTCTATAAATTACTTTTGTTGGTGCGTAATTAGACGCAAATGTCATTCCATGTACTCAGTGTCTACGCAAATAATTGTCCTGTCCATAACCTGTTTAATTTGAAACATCAGTTCTTATATCGACATATAAACATGTTGTGTCTTTGCATTGTTGTGTCACGTTATTCTTTTCTCTGGAAAATCTCTTGTGGCTGACGCAATATTCTACAGAAAAGCTCAGCGGGCGAGGGATTTTCTATTGAATGTCTCGCCAGACACTCAAAGAATAAAACCAAACAGGATTCATCTTTTATTGCTCTGTGAGACTTACTATATATTCGACAGATGGCAACGACGGGTCTGTCACTGACATCTGTGCTGACATTTGCTGTAGATGTTCCTGTACATGTTGTGTCGGCAGGTCTTGCAGTGGTCACGCTCTCCGATTTTGGTCGCTTTACCCAGAATCTGACATGCTTGCCATGTGCAGATAAGATGTTCGCTTGTACGTCCGCACTGCTTCGTGTTTGTGCCAATCAAAAGTTAGAAACAAATACTGATTATGAAGAAAGCTGATAATATAATTTAGAACCATTTGGCTACATATTCTGGTAATCTAGATTTCAAAGCATTGATTTCTAAATATTCCCCATACCATTCTCTAAATCATGATGATGAGAATCATAATTTTATGTACTTTTGTTTAAACAAGCAGACAGTCGTCTATATCCCCTGCCATTTGACCTTCGATTCATGTGTAATTTGACACTATGACCTTTAACATGATCTAGTTTACTTGATTTTGCCCAGATAATGTTTTTGCCAAGCGTTCCTTTCCTTTCTCCAGCTCAAAACCAATGGTGGTAAGTTGGGGTTAGAGTTAGTTGTGGTGATTTCTTACGTTATAGATTATACTTAACGTACCTTTCGGCATTCTTTCAGTCATATCACCATGGCGCCACCCACATCACGTCGGTTCCAGGGGTCGATCTTCTGGTAGAACGGTACCCGGGTGGGATTCGAACCAACCACCACCATGGCCAGCAGATTACCGAGCCAACATTCCAACCACTGCGCTATCCCGCGCCCCACTGAGAGAGGAATCTTAGTGCTGAGGAAATAAAGGAAATCTTTCCATTCTGTTTGTTTTTGTAAACCGCGTCAACAATAACAAGTACTGTATCAACAGAGATTTCAGAATCGCAAAACTCATATCGTTGACTGTTACTTTGACTGTGTACCAAATTGTATAGGAATAGGTCAAACGTTCGGACAATGTTTTGATGAACTAACGAACGAACGGAGACCAGGTCAATATTCCTTGCTTACTTTGGCGCATTTGTTTGGACCAATTTGTTTGGGCCATTTTAGCAAGCCTTTCAGTTTTTGATAAATATTTTGGTTTCTCCATTTGTTGACACCAAACCAAAAATGGTTTGACCAACCTTTCAAATCATCTCGAGGGGTGGTTTGATGGTTTGGTTGCTGAACGAGAGTAGGAGTGGCGCCAGGTGTGTGTGTGTGGGGGGGGGGACTACAGCCCCTCTATCGGG
>JAUELE010255674.1:0-10628 GCA_031471655.1 Diodora aspera | reverse complement strand
AGGGCATCCTATGGATATTGTGCCGTTTAAGGTGGTTATGTTATTTACCTTGAAATTCCAAGTTCCCCTACTTTTTTACGAGTATATTATATTATGTGAGTGCAGAGTTGTATTGAGGTAAATACCATTACATTTGTGAGATGTGATATTGATTTTAGAAATAGCTTAGCGTGTACATGAGGTGGTAGATTCTTAATCTATTCACGTGCATTTTCATTAATATTTTGGGGAAAATCTGTCCCCGACATTTTGTGCAACATTCCTGATTGGTGATGCTTGCCAGGGAAAAGGCGGAACTGGAATAGCTTTTGTCATCTTTCTGGAGTGTGCGGCTTTGTTGTCGGTGAAGCAACAGCAGCGTCACAGGTTGAAATCACAGACGAACGCGGGCGGAACGCGTGCAGCAGAAACGCGTGCATGGGAAGTGACTCTGAGACGGACTGTACGTCATGCCTGTAACATTTATTGTCTCGTCTATTGATTGCCTCGTCTATTGATTGCACAACCATTTCAACCCAAGCATCCACATCTCCATCGCAGAAATGAAACGGTTGGTATTGAATTTCCTATACAACAGGGAACTATCAACAGATAGTAATCCTGATCAGTTGACCAATCTTTTTAATAATTTTTTTTTAAAAACACAACCCGAGTGATTATAGAGACAATCAGCTAATTCTATTTCTGATGACGAAAGTCTCGATTATTGCAGGGGAAACATGCTGAATAGCTTTAAACCATTAACACCTGAACATATCAGCAAAATGATAAGATATTCTCCAACTAAATCCTGTTTACTTTACCTTCCTCGGACTAATGTGCTTAAACACTGTCTTGACAAATTATCACCAGTTTGTCAATCCATTTTTAAACCTGTCGTGGTCTCATGGTGTGGTTCCAGGTGCGCTTTAGTGTGCTGTATTTACACCCCTTATTAATACAACATCACTGGATAAGGAAGAGTTTCCAACCTGCAATTTGCATAAAACAACAGCAGCTGAGACACAACCTGGATGCGAATTGTCTACAAGAGCAATACATGTATCGCTTAGTACAGTGTGTGGATCAACAGTATAACGCGTGCACAACGACACCACGAAAGCAGTCGACAATGGGCATGGAGTCATCCGTGTTCTTCTCGATCGTTCTGCTGCCCTCGATACTGTTGATCATGAGATGCTTCTGAGGTGTCTTCAACACAGAGCAGGCATCGTTGATAAAGCACAACAGTGGTTTGAATCATATTTGACTGCACGACAACAGTCAGCCGTGGTCGGTTCCTCATCATCTGGGTATTCATTGCTCCAGTATGGTGTACCACAAGGATCCGTTCTCGGATCTATCGGAGCTATCTCCTCATCAGCCTGCCATGGCACTTCGCTCTGCTACGGAAAAAGGGTATTTTAATGGTCAGCTCCCTGTCTGTGCAATTAACTACCTTCCGGTGTACGAGACACCCCTATGAGTTTCAACAACTTTATGTCATTGCTGCCAACCTAGTTATTCCAGGAACACAGTTTCCTGTGAATGGATCACCTAATAATTAGGAATATACATTTCTATTACTATAACATCGAGATAGATCGTCCATATAACGTCAAGTAAACTGATACGACGCCCTCAAGTGCCAATCTATCTGTGACGTTGTCCGATCTCGAACTATTTTGCGTCCGACGAGTTGAATGAGTGTTTCAAGTGTTGAGTGCTTGTCTGAAGTGTTGACTGAGTATATGAAGTGTTCCATGAATATCGGAAGTGTTGAATGAATGTCTGAAGAGTTGACTCAGTGACTGAAGTGTGTTATGGGTATCGAAAGTGTTGAATGGGTGTTTGAAGTGTTCCATGAATATCTAAAGTGATGCATGGGTGTCTGAAGTGTTGAATGACTATCTGTAACATTGATGCAGTTTCTGAAGTGTTCCACGAATATCTGAAGCGGCGCATGTGTGTCTGAAGTGTTAACTGAGTATCTGAAGTGTACCATGAATATCTGAAGCATTGTATGGGTGTCTGAAGTGCAAAATCAATCGGACGACCGATTCTTGGAGACCATTTAAGTATCTTGCAATTTAATGTAGCCGTGCTTTGGATATAACGTTTCCAGTGTTTAAGCACCTGCTCTGCTTTACGTCGTACAAATCGCGCAATGTGATAACCTGTGGAACATATCAATTTGAAAATGTACACTAACCATTGCCATTGAATTTTCTTCAATGAGCAACGGACAAAGTAACAAAAAAGTAGTGAGCAGAGCTTACGTAGATACCTCAGATACATGGTGTACACATCAAGATGGTAATGAAATTATTTGTGAGTAACTAGCCTTTTGACACACCAAGAGTTTTATGCAAAGGTTTACATAGATATATATGCAAATGATGCAAAAGGCACATATACACCTCTTACAGATCACTGGCATTAAGGTGCCGCCAATTAATAATGGTGTTATCGCTGGAATAAAAACAAAATCTGACGATAAGGTAAATGTGCATAAAGTATGCACGTGATGCAAAACCGATGCAAAACGCACATGTACACTTACAGGTAATGCAGAGCACAGGTTTAAAGTTTCGTCAGAATACGACAATTAATGATGGTGTGTTATGGGTAGTCTAATGATTAGGACAAAACATGCATAAATTATGCTAATAACCACACAGATATACAAATCATGCAAAAGGCATATCTACACCTATGAATTGCATGTGCAAATTTTCAATAGATTCTGACAACTAGTAAAGGTGCTATACGAGCGAAACAAAAATTAAGTGTTAGGCCGTAATCACACTACGAGCATTGAACCTTGAGCGGAGCTGCGCCGAGCTGAACGGGAGAAAGTGTTGTACTGATTAACGTTGAGCTGTTCACATCACGTGCTTCAGCTGCGCGAGGTTGCTAGCAGTGAGCGGCGTTTGGTTTCGAGCATTAATCGCCGCTCAAAGCTCGAACCGTGACACTGAGTACACTGACCTTCATGTTTCATTTAAAAAAATGATGTCATGTTCTCTTGCAAGAACCGAAATGTTTTCATAGTGCACTAGGCCTACGACTTTTTCAGACAGTTCTTTGCAGTTCGATTATAAGTAGACTAAAATAAAGTCTCTGAAGAAAGATTAAAATTTGTATTTAAAAAGAAAATAAATTAAAACGATATTCATTTGTAATAAAATAAATAAGATCCCAGAGAGATTGCTAACTTCAGATCTTGACTGGCAAAATATCTAGACTGTGTGCTTGTCTATGTTATAATGAAACTTCAGGGTCCGGATGACAGATTAGATCATAAGTCGCTAGCTGGCGCAGCTTACAGTGTGAACACCATGAGATTCAGCTTGATGGTCGTCTACAGCTTCAGCACAGCTAGCGTCAAAGCGCAGCTCATAGTGTGAATACGGCCTTATGATTAGAAAAACGTGCATAAAGTATGCAAATGATGATGCAAAATGCACATCTACATCTCCTAGTCGTCGTATGTGTAAAGTTTCGTAGGATTCCGACAATTAGCGAAGGTGTTATGCGTGGAACAAAAGCAAAGTCTTCTGATTGGAAAACACATGCAGAAATTATATAAATGATCACCCAAATATGCAAACAGCACATCTACATCTCATAGAGATCCCATGTGTAAAGTTTCGTAGGATTCCGACAGTTAGTAAAGGTGCTTTGAGTGGAACAACATGTGCGGGACGGACGGACATGCTGAGCGCTATATACCCCCGACTAAGTTGTTGTGGGGGGTATAATGATACTATTGTTGTAAGAATGACACTGATGTACACATACTTAATATCCGTCAACCTACCATACGGACTATTGACTCCATAAATACTCTTTAAGCCAACTTACACTGTATCAATGTCCTCTTTGAACGGGGAGTCTTTCTGAACAACAAATGCAGCAGGTTGTTGAGCCATATCATTAACAGATAACTTGGACAAGCTGCAGTCGTTGTTCACCAGCAATATCATGATCAGAGCGTAAGTAAAGTGCGCATATGTTCCCTTCTGTATGCGTTGGATGTGGTAGTCCAAACTTCTGGAGGTAACCCCAGGATCCGTTTCATTCAGGCCTCGAATTTTGTTGGAGAGTTTCTGCACATCTTCAATTGATGAATTCTGCAGTATTGAAAAAAATCCCAACACATTGTATACCCAAGCACTTGCATGCACATAACATAATATTATACGACATTTCAATAATTATTGATGGACGACGATGTAATTCCAATAGATCATTAAAGAATTATATGTTCACCTTAAGTATTTGTTCTGTTATGCCTCCAGGAAGAAGTCCAACACTGAAGTCGCTGTTAACAATTTCATCAACATTTTTGAACCTGATAAAGCGTGTGCTGGTGGCCAAGGAAGCTATTAGATTACCACAATACAAGGAAGAGATGACCATCACAAGCACCCATAAAAAGGGTAAAAGCATTCTACCGGAAACAGTCATGGATTGAAATGCGTCACCTGAAACATAAGGAAGTCTACTTAGCCTCAACACTTTCAGGTTTATGTTCTATTGCCTCGTAATAAGACGAATCCATGTTGTCATGGACCTTTCAAGTTTGAGATTGAAGGCATGCTTGGTATTGTTATTGTCGGCAGGCAGAGATTGAAATGTACGAGTCTTTTCACAGACCCAATATCAATATCCCAAACAACTTTCCAACTAGTTGTGAGGAAATGGGTTCAAAAATGGTAGCATACATTAAAAAGGCCAGCATTTTAGATAGTCTTCACTTGCTATGCAACGTAATATCTGTGAACTCCTGATATTTCATCTAGTTAACGCACACTTCTTGAAGATCTTTAGTATAACTGAAACATACACTCTTCCGGAAAAGTAGGTGATATTGGGATTTCAAGGTAAATAGCAAAATGATGATTTGCTTCAGATACAATAACTGACTGCAATGAAGATAACATGAATTGCTCTACAACAGAGCACCAAAACGCAACCAATGGTGCACACGTGCAGCACGTGGAAATCCCTTATTTTTGTTGGAGTTCCTTGAAATTTACTTTTAAAAAACCCTTGAACTTGCTTTAATTACATAATAATATATTCTACACTGTTTGTATTTCCTCCTCCTAATACTTCGTCAAGTGGTCAGTAATCTTATGCTGACCACAGGGTCAAGAGTTCAAAACTCAGTTATACAAATGATGGGAGAATAAAACCACTGTAATTAAATCATCTTCTTGATTTAGATAGAAATGTAGGCCCGATTAACAGCAATTTTGTTGCTGTGGGTGAAGAAATGTACGCCAGGTTGAAGAATAGAATAACAAAAATCAACAAGAATGTTGATGATTAACATGTGTGTACATATTATTTAGACGCTGTTCGAATTTGAGTTCATATAGCCTACTCTCAAAGTTTGGTATCTATTGGTAAATTGCCTCGGTTACAAAGGGGAATAACTCTTACCGACTTATATTAATTTGAAAGGATTGTTTTCACGTGGTCGATTTCGTGTGTTCAGAGGTGTGTTTTGACGGAGGGATTTGGAACAGCTTATGACCAATTTTCTTGAAGATTTCTACACAAACGTCTCTTACAGAAAACGGTAACGTTCTAAGTAAGATGTGGTGTCAACTAGAGTTCGTCAAATTCTCTTGGCATAGAAACTTCATTTATGATACTCCTTTGTGCTCCATCCAGCCTCAGATACAGACAGGACATGGGGACACTCTCCTTGGAGAACGCATCTACATTTGCTTTACATATTATATTCAATCACCTTAGTATCTTACAAAAATGTCCATGCTTATTCATAACAATGACAGAACAGCAGAATGATATTATAAAATGCCTTGCGTCTGACTTACCTAGAGCGATAATTTTTTCTCAATTTGAACGTAACTTTAACAAACACTTAATAACTTCACCTATTGATCAATATCAGATATTCAACACCATCAATAACTTAGATCGTAATATACATCCAGCCCAACTTTTGAAGACGTATATCATGGTACTTTTGAAGCTATTGTTTTCGCAGTAGTATTGACCTTGAGTATTGTCTTTGTATGTAGCGACCTGCAGAAAACAAAAATGCTGAAAATCGGTAGTTAAAACTCACTAGAAATGTGCAAAAACCACCTATAAGTATAAAAAAAAATAAGCAACGAACGAACGTAGCCTTCGTGTCATGCATGTGTACATTTTACAACATAAACATTTATCAGTAAAACTCAGTTCTGTATTTTCCCATCATTATGACCTTGAACATTGTATGTAGGCTATGCCATTACACTGACCCTTCAATAGTTGGGCTGAGTATATATATGGGTTTATAGGTATCAAATCATAAACTCCGGAAGGAAAAAAACAGCGCGAAATATAATCCATGCAATTCTTCGTTGTCAAGATCCGCAACGCAACGTCATCTTACTCGATGATACTCCTCTCTGCTAACTCTAACTGACGCATAACTAGGAGAGGAAAATATATTCCCAGAAGAGGACTTACATTATATTTAAGCAATTGTACAGCCTTATGATCAACACAAATGTCTGCGAATATATGTCACTTGTCTATTGCAGTTAGACCGAGATCTGCATGTACTCACAGTGCAATGACAAATAAAACATCTTAACAAATAACAGACCTTTAAAATCTGTTTAATTTGATGAATGACTCGTCGTCTTCCCCATATCTAATTACAAGATGATATATGGAGACGGAGGTCCGCTCTATCTCTGTTTCTCTTCACATTTGACTGAAATTTCGGGAGATTTAAACCAGGCCATTGTCTTCCGTTGCGCTAAGGATACACACAATATTCACCGCTAAAGAACTACTGTATTCAAAAACCTTAATATTTCGTTGTGTCATATACAACAATTACTGTTCTTTATTTTCGGAAAGACAATGTAACAAATATACCCTCCCCCCACCCCATCCGGGCATAAACAATGATGCCCAGAGAAACGCGATCTACAAAGGTCAACTTAACACGGAATCATGTGCAGGAACCTTGATGTACCGTTGATCTAGGGATGTGATTCTGTCTTCCAAGTATCATCGTCATCATCATTGTCGTCATCATCAGCATTATTACAATTATAGAGGTTTGAATCCATCCTTACATTTTTAGTGGATTATTTTTGAAATAATCAAATAATTTATTATTATTTATATTTATTTCAGATAGAAACTTATAAAGGATCCACCCCATCACCCACCGCCCCACCCCCTGGCATCTGAAAGTACACCGAAACCGTTCTCAATAAACAATATGTCAGTCCATAAAAAACTGTTCTTTTCTTTATTTAGTTGTGTCAACTTTGTTTTAGAATACCAGTCAATGAAGTCACTTCGGTGTAAGTAAAGATACATGTATGTTCTTTAGTTACATGTATGTAGATAACAGTATTTTTAAGATCTATCACAGCATAATTAAATATATTATTCTTCAAAAGTCCACAATTTGTTAAACAGTTTATCTTTTTCAGCATCAAAAATCATCACTCTGAATAAGTCACACAATTCCAAGCACCATCGTATGTATACCGAAGATCAAAAGAAACTATACCAAGTTTTGGAGAGACGACCGAAGAAAATCAAATCATTGCTGCACGTCCAAGATGAGTATTCAAGAGAGGGTGTTTAACATGATGTGAAACAAATAATACTCCGGATCAGCATCGTAACTTTAGGATATCGTAAAATACGACGACGTTTAAGATATCGTAAGTGAGACCTTATTTCAAACATTGCGTATACACAGGAGAGTTTCGTGAAACTGTTAAAAAGTTAAGACATGGATTAAGACATTATTTAAGAGATTGTAACGATAAGATGCTTTCATAAAACTCTCAGGATAGCAGATAGCAGAGGCGGACAGAATGGCAAAGCGGAAGAGCGCCCTCTGTCCTTAATTGCGGGTTCGATTCCGTGGGTTTCAAACATTAGAGACCTTTTAGAGAAGACTAGTCGTATGAAAGTCGCATTAAAACATTAACCAAACGAAGCAATGATAACAGAAAACCTTTGCCGATCAGTGACTAAAACACTGGGATTCAGAAAGTGCTGGAACTATTTTGGGTAGCGCTTTCTTTATTTTTTATTTGTGTTATTTTTCCATGCTTTTACATCAAAGTACATGTATGTTGTCGCTATGCATCGATGCACACAGGTGGCGTTCTAGGCCACATTATGTTATCGGATATTACACTTGCCCGAGTTTTTATTCACCTAATATATTCCGATTACATGAAGCTTTTATGATAAACACTTTGAGTGAGAACAAATTTGTAAGTAACGTTGATAAAAACACTTAGATATTTCGACCCCCTACCCGCATATTCAAGTGGTCAGAGCGACCATTCCGTGGGATTCTGTGATTCAAAAGTTTGGAATCCTAAAGAAATATGAGAAATAACATCTGAGTATGTTATTTATCTCAGATACGTAACGAAAACAAAAAGGTAAAAAGGTAAATGGCAACATATTCTCAGGAATAATATTGGACACTGAATTAGCAGCTGTTTGAGTTGAAGCAAAAATGTTAATTATGCCGTTGGTAAAGTATACATAGGGTGTGTGTTTATCATTTTCAAAGGAAATAAGTAAGTGGCATACCATGTGAGTTAACATAAGTTTTTGGACTTGTCCATACGCAAATACGGATACTTACAGACAGATGTTCTTGTCACAAAAAATGTTTACATGAAAGTCTGAACCATAGAAAGAGTCACCTTGGAAAATAAAAAGAAGACATCCCTTTAACGGAAACTCGTGAGATATAAATACGATGGATTTTTATTAGGAATATGACATTTAGGTTGTCATGTTAAAACTACAAGACAAAACTTCCTTTACATGGTCTACATGACGACATAATTGTGACAGTTGTAGCAGATTTGGTTGAATTGGGTTATGAATACATTCCAAAAACTGAAAACGACAGTTAAAAGGAAAATAGCTTGAGTTTTGTTTTCATTCACTTCAGAATCGATCTTAAGGTTGTAATTGCTTGTAAATGTATTACGTGATAAATTCAATGTTTCAAAAGCAATAAAGTCGCTCGTGTAGCAGACGTTAGATAAATACGTCCATAGGAAGTAAACCAAAACTTTCAGTGAGGACTGAAGAAAACCCATCAAATATTAGTTATTTTCAGAGATATACACCAGCTAGTATTCAAGAGAGCTTGGTTTCAGAACGAAGCCAACCATAATAACCTTCAACTAAAGTAAGAATGTTTCTGCTGAACCATGACATAAGAACAGGAGTTGGCAAATGTTACAATCAGTTTTCTCTGTTATATTTCATTTGGACGTCAGTATATATGCATCTTATAATCAATTATTTTAAAAAATTTACATAAGTTTCAAAAAGTATTGCTTCTTATTTCTTATGTCTTGTTAACGAGTCTAGATTTCAAAGTTGGATGTAACGGCCGTCTGGATTTCCCTCCAGCTCGACGATGTTTCCGGGTTCAAGATGAGTTTCGAGTCCAGAGCTGTACATATAGACTCCGAATGCCATCAGATGCTTTAAATAGCTCATACGTTCGAGAACATTATTCTCCATCGATTTTCAGCTCAGTTAATTAAACCAACCATTAAGCAAATCACGTGAAGCCGTAGATGGTTTGTACGGTACTTCCGGGTATGTCAATGTCAGTGATACTTAATATATACTGACGTCCAAAAGAAACTATACAGAGAAAAATGATTGCAACTTTTTTCCAATTACTTTGCCCTTGTGTCACCATTCATCAAAATGCTTCCTTTCTTCGTGAGTGTAATCCGATTCGCATTGTGATGAAACAGCGCTAAATATCTCTTGTTTGGTTTGTCCTTAGTCGTTCCTTTTCACGTCAGTGTACTTATAAATTAAGTACACTGTAAAGAAAGTGTGGGAGTATCCCTTTAATGAGCAATTTTCCACAAAGAAATCTTTATTGCTTTTCAATTGCCAGAGAACAGTAGGGTCGCGGTCAGTGCGAGACGGACTACCAGATTGCTGCCAGACACTGCAGTAGGAAGGTGCCATCGACTTCTTCAATACGTTGTTCTTGGGATTTATCTGGTTTGGAGGGCAGCACGACAGAATCTGACAGATTGGCACCGTCCCGAAACGAAAGGTCTCGGAAAGACGTCGTCATTTCCGGAACAAGGTGGCTCTTCGACGGAACACGTGTTACGGAGCCTTTCTGTTTCGTGGAGACGACAGGACATTTCTGAATAAAGACTTAACTAAAGTCTGCATTGGGTGCTTAAAGTAAAACAGACTTTTGTCGAGATCTTAAAGCTGTAAAATTTCTTATATTATATACGTAAAATCAGAGGTAGGTTATCATTCCTGGGACGAGCTGACGTTCTTAGCTGTGCCTGAGGCAGGGCCAAGCAGAGATGGCTATGTTAGAGTAAGATGTTTAGTTTTCTATGCCTTGATTCAGGTCTTGACAAATGTCTAACAGTTAATGACACTATATATCTGTAGGATAGATTAGTTTACCATATTCATTGCACATGCACAATATTTCGGTTCACTTTCCACATTCAGTTCACTTCTCTAGGAGGTTGTCTATTTCACACTTTATCAAACACCACTTAAGTAGCCAAATTTATCATTTCGCTACTATTACTACCAATCCAACAACCACTAAT
>JAUELE010255663.1:0-10628 GCA_031471655.1 Diodora aspera | reverse complement strand
AATAACGAACTACGGATATAACGAACTAATTTACATGGTCCCTAGGAGTTCGTTATATCCGTGTTCTACTGTATTTGCAAGTGCAACATTTCCACAGCTTTACAAAAATCTTCAAAATATTTTGGGAAGGTTTGGAATGCATTTTTTCACCTTTGAGGAGATCTGTTGTGATATGTAGGCCTACATATTTTTTAAATAACCTATATTTGTCATTCCCAATGCTAGTTTGTAAAGAGAAAAAATTGAATTCGACCGTGCATTCAACTTCAAGTTCAAAACAATTTCAGTAACAAATGTGCATTTATCCTACATTATTTTTTCTTGCTTGAATTTCGATCTTTCTGTGAGGCGCACTGAAGGTTTCTGGGAATGTGATGTTATTTTAAATGAAATGCTTGTTGTACAAGGCGACTGGAAAGGAAATCTGCTTTGATTTACACAGAATGCTTCAAACATATTATGTTCTGCTTGGGAACACATATCCAACTTTAAACATTTGATCATATTGAAATACATATTCGAGTTGCTATCGATTGTCATTTCATTTAATGGATCAGTCAACTCGGTGACATTAGGTGTCTTAATCGCCAATGAATTGGCTACAAAAATATGCAATTGGACAGATTCTGATTGTGTCAATTATTAAGTTGGTTGCAGGCCCTAAGTACTTCCTTATGTCTTGTTTACTCAGCAAAATGTTTTATCCTTATGGTTTAAAGTTGGATACGTGCTCTCGAACACAAAAATAGGTCTGGTGCTATCTGTGAGAAATAAATAACATAATTGTAAATCATACAATGTAAAAGTGTATGTCTAATTAAATAACGTCATGTATTCTGTTAGTGTTAGTCCCAGTAGATGCAGACCTGGATTTATTTTTTACTTTCAAAGAGCTAGCCTCATTTCGAACCTTTCTTTGAGGGTTCACCGAAGATTGTTTCATCGATTTCTGAATGCTTTCCGAAAAAGAGCCAAATGCATTTATTTGCAAGTGTAAAGTTTCCGAAGGTTTATCAATTTCTCCAAGATTCAGTCTGAAAGTTTGGAGTGCATTTGTTTCTATTTTTATGGCATGGGGGTCTTAAAATAAATGAGGCTATTCAAAAGGCCATAAAGCAAACAAACAAGCTTTATCTTTTGTGTATTATTTGTGATATGGACAAATTTTTAGGTATGTCTATTTTTCCATAAGCTTTTTGGTGTAAAGAAAACACTGAGTTTGACCAACTCTTCAACTTTAGAAGGGTTGCTGAAGGAAAGTCTTGGGGAAGTAAATCTTGCAACTGGGCAAACTATTTCTTGATGTTTTAGCTTGATACTAGTAGTTATCAATTGCTTTTTGTTTAAGTTGTCTCAACTTGCACTTATAGTATTACTGAAAAATGCTGTACAAATACAAGTATTTCAAGGTTACATTCAACATGTATTTTCTTTCAGTTGGAATTATGTATGATACCTTCCAAAAGTCATTATCAAATGAGGTACAGCAAGAAGGTTTACACAATGGACCCCCTGGTTTTGAGTTCATAAAATTTCCAAATGTTTACTCAACAATGAACT
Source organism: Diodora aspera (assembly GCA_031471655.1). NCBI lineage: Eukaryota > Metazoa > Mollusca > Gastropoda > Lepetellida > Fissurellidae > Diodora > Diodora aspera. The sequence continues at coordinate 9,068 of JAUELE010255663.1, read as the reverse complement.
TCAATGCACTGTCAGTAAGTAAATATATTTATGAAATATTTTTGTTTATTTTCATTAATGACTAATGGTAATTTGTTCAGCTGCTTATAGTTCATGTAATTAGTAAGAGGTTGTGAAGGTGTAAGCGCCATGTGCAATTCTTGAGACCTGTGATGGTGCAGGTTCAAATCCTCTAATTGGAGTTGGACACCCTTCACCTTGGATCTACACTACCGGTACACGAGTGTCTGTTAGATACCATTTATTTTACAACGAGTTGATTTAAATCATATCAAACGAGCGTTTAAACCAAGGGTGTTTATCAGATGGATCTTTACTGTTTGTAATGTTGCAATATAGAATGATGGTACATCTTGTCCGCTGAAGCCATCACATTACGTAAAACATCACAATCTTATTTTGTTGCTTTATTGAAATAATTTACATGTTATCGATACTTCACATTATAGTATACCTAACAAATTTATTAGCATGCGATTAGTTTCTTCAGTATGGTCCAGCATCGTATATCTGCACGGGAACACAGTAACTACGGTAATGCTGAAAGTAGTCCGTCATGAAATGACCTCGGGTCATCACCATGGAGCGACCAATCAGTGGCGCTTAAAATCGCATCTTCACAATGTCTAATACGCAAACAATCACACGGGTTTCCCACCCACAGGAGTGTAAGAAGTAACACTTTTTGGCATTCATAATAGCAGTCCTCAACTTCTTTCCCCGTTAATCATTGATGCATGGTCCATCCAAATATACTACTCAACATTTGATAGGGATACCAATTTTTTACTCAACATTTGATGGGGACACCGACTATTTTTACCAGTTGGCAGAGCATGATTACATTTATGTCAATCAAATTGGCTTACACAATCACTTTACGTTTAATAAAATGGCCATGGTTTGTCACCTGCATCAGAAATAACTATTTGCACGCGCAGAGCATGCACGTGGAAAGAAGTGTTAGTTGGCGTTGAAAGCAACCACAATTCACGGTCTGCATTGCTAAAAACATTGGTTTCTTTATGGCTAAATGTGAAACGTTACGCAACGGCAACCCCAAAGACGGCGTTTAAGTAATGAAAACATGGCAAGAGGAATGCCGGAGGAAGGTGCTGCGCAAGAACTGTTAATGTTTCACAGAGCATGGTGTCCCGTATGTGGCACCGTTACCATTGGAAATGTAGCCCGATGACATGGAGGAGGTCGGGTAAGGGCAACTGTAGCTGCTGCTGATCGATTTTTGGCCCTTCAGGCAAGACGTCATCCAATGCAAACTGCAACGCAGCTGCGAAATGAATTGCAGAACGTTTCTGGTGTACGTGTTTCTACTCAAGGAATTCGTCGACGTCTTCATGAGGCTGTATTGAGGTCTCGTAGACCAGTTCTGCGAGTGCGTTTTAACACGACGTCACGCTCAAGAGCGTTTCACTGGGCAAATCAACATGTGACACTGAATGACTGAAGGCCAGTGCTCTTCACTGACGAGTCTCGTTTCTGCTTGGATCTCACAGACCGAAGAGCAAGGAATATGGAGACGTGTTGCAGAAGGATTTCATAGACATGTCGCCGAACATGACAGATGTGGTTGGGGGTCAGTTATGGTCTAAGCCGGCATATCCATGTACAGACAAACACCCGTGCATGTGATTAGGCAGGGGATGCTAGCTGGAGTTAAGGATGAGATTCTTGATCCCATTGTCAGACCTTTTGCAGGCCCATTGACCCACAGTTTGTTCTTATGGATGATCATGCTCGTCAACACCGTGCAAGGATAGTCTCAGGTTACCTGGAGCATGAGACAACCAGATCTCAATCCAATTGAGCATGCGTGCAGTTTCGGCACGAGCTGTAAAACCTCGGGTGCTGGACGAGCTTCAGGCGGCCGCGGAACACGAGTGACAGCGGCTTCCACAACAATTGTTTCGTCGCTGATAATTGGCATGGATCGCCGTTGTCAACATGTTGTTAATGCACGGGAATACCTTACACGTTACTGACATTCCATTCACTTCAAAGTCACTTCAAATCATTCACCTTAAATGAACATGATCAAAGATGCAGGTACGCCAATCTATGTTTATAACTTGTCTTTCTGTTCATCTAGTAATATGATACCGTGCTTTATTTTTTCCGATTTTTTTACGCAAAGATTTCACACTAATTGAGGCGATAAAGAAAAGGGATTTTCCTCCTTCGTCTAACGCTAAAAATAAATTGCGCATTGCCGTTATTTACAAATGATAAATCGTTGTTGCACTCAGACCGATTTGAAGGGTTTTTTTCAGCTTTTGTTCGGTATTGGAGATGCAACTTTGATCATGTCCCTTTAACAGGTCTCGACAGCTGGATGATCTCATTGCAATTCATTAGTATGACCAAAATGAATTGTTCCTGACATAATCTCCTATTCTTTCACTGTTTAATGCATGTTTAACGTAAACGTTGATGTATACGTTAGTAATACAAACAGATGGCCTTTGATTCCTTTGTAACTGTTACTACAATTATATAACAACATACATGTAGATCCAATATCCCTATCAAAAGTTGAGAAGTATATTTGGAGGGGGTTTATTTCGCGTACCAAAGGATATTCAAAATATTTGTTCTGTGACAGATCAATGATTGTTTTAATGTTGTAATTGACAATATTACACAACTACTGGTATGCAATATAATACATTTGGTCTAATCTTACCATGCTCATGAAACGTTTTGGCCGAAGTCCAAAAAAAAACAGAAACAGAGGATAGTTAAAGTGTGTGTAAGTGTGGGTGTGTGTGTGTGTGTGTGTTTTCGGAACAACAATCGAGCGATATCTAAAATGTTCAGAACACAATTAACATCGGAGTATAATGCAGGACATACATACTGGTTGCATAGACGTAATAGCAGGGGGAACAGAGAAAGTGCACTTACCCCTCCCCCCCCCCCCAAAAAAAAAACATTCAGCAACCGGACAACAACACTCCAGGGGTGTCCATACGCTTATGCCTGATTGTATGTACATACCTCTTCTTCAGTCATATCTGAAGATCTTGGTCTTCTTGATTTCAGTTCGTTTATCTGGGCCTGAAGCTGCAGAAGCTCATTCTCTGTCATCTCATCATAACAATTGGTTGTTGTAGATGTTGGACTCCAAATCGGAGGGACGTCTCTTGAACGAATGTGGCAGACAACCGGGCCTGAGAGTGAGAATCCTAAGTAAAAGCAAATGGGTTGTTCAGTCCTTTCAGGTGGGGTACACCTTAAGTTTCGCAGCTCCAAGTGACCATCAATTCCAAATTCCTTCAAGTCCACCACAATGCTGACCCGAACAGAGTTTGGTTTCAGCTTAGTATGTCCCTTTAAAAGCAACAGTTTTTCTACAACGTAACTATTTTCCCAATAGTCAGCTGACATAACCTCTCCCTGGACAGGAAGCTGGCTGTAGTAACAAAACGAACTTAAGCCGCGTCCTTTTACCATGTAGAATAGAACTCTACTAAGAAAAGCGTTATTTTCTCTCTTAAACGACTCGGTTTCTGATTTCTGCTTTGCAAGCTTTTGTTTCTGGGATTCAAATCGTTGAAATAAGAATGACATAGCTTTCTTTATAGAGCTGAGGTCAAAAGCTTCATCTTCTGGTATAGCTTTGACAGGCCACCGGAACATCATGTCGAACATGTAGGCCATTGTCAAATTCATATCTTTTGCTCCTGACCGAATGATCTCAAAGCAGTAGTTTAACAGATCTGATATGCTTTGCACCTTTGGGGCAGATAGCTGAGCAAGAGCCAGGTTAACAATTATCAGATTAATCAGATCACTCGGCGTCTTTTCATAGATCGTTGACAAATGTTCCTTTACAACTGTAAAGAGAGTTTGGTGTTTGCAACGAATTTCTTTCTTTTTCTTCGGTTTCGCTACGAAATATTCCTTGACCAATTTAAAAATGTCGAAAAGCCTTCTGACACCTTGGCCAACTACATATCGTCTGTGCCATTCATCTTGCAAGTGTTGAGAGTGCAGATATTCTGGGACAACTTCTGCATTATCCTCAACAAACATTTCAATAAAGTCTGTGTACATGTCCGGAAGTCTACGTTTCACTGTTCTGGATGTCCTATGTTCTTCAGGTCTTCGTTGATTGAAGCTGGATGCATACACAAAACGATTGTAATGTATATACTCATCAAGGACTTCCACAGCCTTCAAACCTTTAGAAAATAGTGACTTAAAGTTGAAGTGACACCAGTCTGCTAGACACATCGGGAATGAAATCGTCGGCAGTAAGGTAGCGCCGAAATTCATTGACATCAAGTTCCATGACTTCGGTGACAAACCTGCCAATCGTAATGATGGTTGAAAAAATATCAAGATGCGCCAACAGATTAATTTCTTGTGTGTCGCACCTGCTTGATTCTTCGAACAGTTCAAGACTTCTGAACACAAGTTCTAACGCTTCATTGATTGTTGCTTCTGTTGGGGAGGTTCCGTCTCCAGGCTGCCACAGCGGTAATTTAAGAAACTGAATTTGATATACCCTACCTAGGGTATGGATAAATGAGGATTTTTGAGCACTTAACTGTACAGCTGTCTCTGCCCAGGCCTTGGCCTGCTCAAAGTCTTCATGCTCCAAATACAACCTAGAGAGTTGTTGGGCAATGTACCCATTCTGTGCGTCACATACATCAAATCCACATTGTAGCACAGAAGCTGCCGTCTTGAATGATTTGCTTTCGTCCTTAATCCGTTCAACTAAAGGACTAAATAAAGTGTTTTCCTCATCATCATATTCTTCCTTTTTGCGGCGCGTTAACATCTCTCCAATTAACTGATGAACAAATGTTTTGGCATATGACCTAGTCCTTGGAACCTCTGAATGAAGAAAATCGAACACAATTCTTGACAAACATATAACATGACCTTCCTTATCAACACGGTGTGATTTGATACACCCAATCAAAGCCTTTGCCAAGTTTGGATGGGCCATTCGTACCTGTTTTCCACTTCCTTTTTCCTTTTGCTCTATCACCAATAAGATTTTAAGTGGAGTGTTAAGCTGGTGTTCCCACATCTGCACTCTATGATCGTTAGTGTTCAGTTTTTTTATGCCCATAAGTTCATTGAAGGTCTCTATAGGGATCGCAATTGCACTACCTCCTTTTGGAGGACTCACAAAGGCAACTATCAAAGCAACGTACATCAGCAGCTTAAAGTCTGAGTCTTGATATGACAGTGGTGATAACAGCCCCTTGACAGTTTCTAGTAACAGATCGTTATTAAAATTAGAATGCAAAATCATGAAAGAAATTAAATATTCTCCCTGGTATGTTTCCAGTCCTAAATCGTTGCTTGTCCCTTCCAGTTCTTTAACTTTGTCTATCAACCACTCTTTCTCTTGTTCTTCTACTCTCTGGGGCAAACACTGAATAGTAGGTACATCTGTCATGTGACCTGTAGATCCTGGTGCAAGATTTTCATCTCGCCTGCAGACAAGAAACACACACGTAGTGGATTTCAACTGTTGTTCAGACTTCATTGCGTTTGTTGTTACTCGCTTACTGAGCTCACTTAAATCAATTTGTTGTTCGACCACAGCATCAATCAACAACAGAAGAGGAAGTGCATGTTTCAGATCACTCTCCTTATACCGCCATAACAAATCAATATCTGTTGCTGTTGTGAACTGCATAGTTTTGACAACTGCACACCGAAATTGTATCCGAAACGTCCAGAGAATATGTTTTGCCAAGGTAGACCCACCTGCACCTGGTTCATGAATGAGTCTTATCACGGACACTCTCTTAATATCAGATTTACGTACCAATGCATCCTGGACTTTCGTTCTTAACCTAGTGAAACACTGTCGTTCCATGACATGCCTGTCAAAGAAAAAATTCCACCATTCTACCCGATTTCCTTGGTAAAACTTTATCTCCTTTTCGTGGCTGAACTGTTGTTTCTGTTTCGATGATTCAAATGTCTTGTCTTCACACTGGAAAGAACTTAGAATTGTGAGATTGCTAATACTTTCTTCAAATTTTTTGTCAACAGTCACGTGTTCTCCAGAACTGGTAGGAATCTTTATATCAATGGTGTTCTCAACACCGAGAAGCCTGTTAATGCACGAACTGACCTGCTCCCATGTCATCCCAACGATACACATATCCTCCAGCTCTTCTTCACTGCTGACATCTTGTAGAAGAACACGTTGTTTAAAGTTCTCAAAAACATGTTTATCTTCACAAAGTAAAACAGTTTGTTTGCTTGAAAAGAATGTTGTAATGTCCTCAAATGCATCCACGAAGCCTCCAATATCAACTGAAAACAACAAACAAACAATTAGTGCTCTTTCCATTGGAACAACAGTTTTCTGTTGAAAGAAGTTTATTGCACCCTTGACATTTCCTGCATAGTTTTTCTTCCACTCCTTCCGTTCATACAGGTGCGGCTGACCCCGATCAGAGCGACCATTACAAAATATGAAGACATTTTTTTCGGGGATATGTAACTGTCTGCGTAGATCTGTGTTGCTTTCAACATCCCTGAAAATATCTCCATCTGTCACAGTTGTTCGAGAAGTGTTAAAAAAATGTTTGCACATCCCATCACAGTTGTCGTCAAAATCAAACATAGCAGCCCACGAAACATTAGGAACAAACGTTAGCAATTCATATAAATTCTCTCTCAAAGGATCAGTAGGTTTATTTGATAATAATATTGGCCACGACGCGCTGTCAAATGTGTTGCTTCCTCTACATAATTTGTAGCACAGACTCTCAGCCAGATACTTACGTGATCCACCGACAGATGTTTGCCGATTGATATTATGCTCTTCAGATTCTCTCTTTTTATCAACGTCACTTAGCTGATTAGCAAAAAGACTTTCCTCAGCATCGCTTTTTAAGCTCATTGTTCGTGGACCGTCACGCACATACAAAACTGGATGTACTTTCTTTTTGGTCACTTTAGACATGTCTAACTTAAATATGATATCTCTGCAAAATTGGATTGACGGCTCTATATCAACTTCCATGACATACAAGGGCATGTGACTAGGAGAGGGAGCAACTTTGACAAAGACTGGGTCTTGAATGCATTCCCTTGCAGCTTCATTGGCTTTTGGAGTTGTAAAACACTTTGACTTAGCTTCCGACAGCTTATCAATATATTTGCTTTTGCCGTTCTGGTCTACCTGTAACATTTGGAATCCGACAACCTGACCATGCATACGCCTTTCGTCAGTTGGTTTGTCGTCAGCAATTCCAAAGTAAATCGTTCCATTTCGCCTCCTATTCAGACACCCACACGCAAAACGAAGTACTTCTGACAGGAATTTTTCCACAGGGTTACTATCAAGGCTTGATGCAAACAGTTTGAACTCAAGTGATGGTATGATCATTCCACTGCCGGATTCTGGTCTGTCCAAAACATGGTCTTTGAAATAAATTATGTTGGTTCCATCATTCTTAAAGGGGCGTCTATTAATATGTTCACCATTCCAACCATTTGTGGAATCGTCAACAACAACTGGACCATGTGGTAATGAATTGTTTGAGATCTTTGTACTACCTTCTGCACTCGGTGACTTGGGCTCTTCGTTGAGAGCCTTAATACTACCATTGTTATATGCCCAAACTCGTCTAGATGACTTAACACACATTAAAGTATCTGTCCCACTGGTACAAATGGCATAGGTACCTGTACCTTTAACACTTTCATGAACAAATCAAATATGTTTCTGAAAGCTTTTTCTCTGCTCCCTTGATATTTCATTATGTCTTTTCATTATTGCTCCTTGACTGTTCACAGAAACCGTTTTTGTGTTTTTGTACTGAAACCTATTAGCTGATTTGCCAGGACTAAAATCTTTCCTCAGGTTATCTGGAAGGGTATCAATCCAAACGCTCATATTCTCAGTGATCCATTTCCATAAAGCTATCGTGTCTTTCTTGTCACAGACATCATTCTCCTTCCACAAAATCCAAAATAAAAACATTCGTGACAATTCGTTTCCATTTTCCCACGCGTTGTGAATACCATACAGTTTGCATCTTACAGATGTCATATGACTTTTCTCGTCAAGTTCCAGGTCAAGGTCATTCAGAAAACTGTCATCATCTGGAGGTTGTGTAGGCATTTCAGTTTGTACGGATTTCGAATGCGGCTTAGTTTTCTCACGTTTAGTGGTAATATCCTCTTTAAGAGTCTCTTCGGTTTGCTCCTCCTTTGGTTTAGATTGCTGAAGTGTGGTTTTGGATTCAGGACTTGTACGATCATTTATGCGTTTCTTTACACTGAGGAGTACTTTCCTTGATTGGAGTTTCGGAATGCTCAGATCCTTTGAAAATTCACTGAAGTCAACATAATATAGCATAATGACAAACCCATCTACATATGCTTCTGTTAACACGTGAGTTATTGAGTGGGTGTCGCCTTCACGAAGGGCATCTGATGCTATTATCGCAACAGTATTCTTGTCAAAAGTTTCAAGAAAATCTCTTGTGAATCCTGAAATTAAATCCTTGTGAGAATGGTCCCTCAAGTAGAGTATTTTCTTTGCAATACCTATAGGAATTTGAAGTTCTTCCTCCATTTCCTTTGTACTGGTATATGAGTGCAACATCTCTCCATCAACCTGGTCCAGTGAGCTGTTCAAACATTCAGTAGGCACTCTAACCTCTTTCACAAGCCACTCGTGTACCTCATCTTCAGTGGCTGTGTTTGGTGGACCACACTCTGCAATTAAAGACTTGGGATACATAATACAGAAAACAATTGTCATATTAAATTATTGTCTTTGTTGTGTTGGTTAGGATATGTTGAAAGCATGTTGTAGACTGACTGCAGTCTCCGAAATTTATTATTTTTTTCGTTTTATGTATTTTGCATAGAGTATATACTTATTGTAGAGAGCCTTGTGTCTCCTCGGCCGAATTAATCAGCCATCCCTAGACTTGCATTTTTATAGACTTGCCTAGTCTCTTAAAGGGGAATATCAGAAAAAAAATGAAACTTGGTGTACATAAAATACTAATACTGTTTAGGCATCACACAAAATCTCATGCGATTAGGAGCGT
>JAUELE010255652.1:0-10628 GCA_031471655.1 Diodora aspera | reverse complement strand
CACTCACCGAAATCCAAGCATCCTTTTGATCAACTATGGCATAAAGACGTAAGGGAAAATAATTAAAATCATTTGGTGTACATTCTTTTGGATGTCAGTATATGTGAGTTAAAGTTGTTGCTGCACGGGTTCAGGACAGTGGATGGTTCTTTGGTTCTAGGGAGGATCTTGGATCTCCACAGGAGACGAAGCCTCACGTTTTGCCAGATTTGCTTTCCGAAGACACTTCTTCCAGCACCTGGGCTTCAGACTAGCTCAGACTGTGGCAGATGACGACCGGGTGCCCCTCCCTGCAAGGGTCATCAACACCCCAGTATTTGTCGTCGGCCATGGTTATACAGGTATTTCAACTGCCGTAATTCACACTCAGTCCTGCAGATGTTTAATTAATGTCAAGTATCATTTTTTATTACATGATGATCGTCATGATGATCCGAACGTACTTGATTGTTTGACGCGTGTTTACTTTTGAGTGTGACGTAGCAAGTTCGTGCGAGTTCTTAGCTGATGGGGGCTTCGATTTTACGTCCGCTTTTAACATTTTGCTTTCCACGGTAATAATGTTGGATAAGTTTTGCCTGACGCCCGGCAGAATTTTTATAAACGCCGGAGATGACCCGAAATAGTAGAAGTATCTGATGTCACCTTCTCACTGTTAAAATACTGAACATCAAATTGTTGGACACAAATCTCTTGCACTGATGTTTTCTATTTCGTTGATTGTGCCTTCAGACAGCAAGGTCGGCGTGGACGAAAAAAAGTACCAGCTGGACAAAGTTTCCACCACCAACCTGAACTACACGTTTGACTCGGACAGCGCATTAAAGGGCATCCTAGAACTAGAGTTCGGCTTCCGAGACACTGGCATCGCCGTGGTTGTGTCCGAGTGCGAGAAGTTGTGTCGCAACTACAACATCATCACGGATACGGCCGTTCATGTTGGAGCCGGGGCCGGCAGGGGATCCCTGGAGCTCAGTCGCTTCTTCAACATAGTAAATAAGTTAAATGTTATTCTTCCTTCATAAGGCCATATCTAGACATAGTGACAAACCGTAGATAGTGAGCCATATGCAGTAGTTATTTAAATGTTGACTTCGTCATTGCATAAATATTCGTATTGTGATGTCCAACCATCTCTGTACTGTGTGCGGCTCTTAACATAGCTGCTACCACTCCAATATTGCCTGTTGGTTTAAATCTGATGGTGCAAATGTGCCAAAATGAAATTATAACTATTTTGAAACTTTACTGTATAATGGTAAAGGTATGTTTTTTACTCGTTCTGTCTGTCTCTCGTTCTTTAGTTTGTTTGTCTTGGTGTCTGTCTTCTTCCTTCTTTCTCTCCCATTTCATTTACATCTTTCTATATCAGTTGTTCTTCCAATGTTTCCTTTTCTCCTTTGTTTTACCTTTCTCCCATTGTGTTCTCTAAGTATTCGTTGTTTTCCTCCTTCTCTCATTTCCTCTCCTTCATTTTTACCCGTCTGTGTCGTTCTTCTGTCTATCCTCTAACTCAAGGTATCTTTTGTTCGGGTTCGCAACGCATTTTGATAATCAATTTCAGCTGACTGCTAATGAATCGCTCATAAAATGATGATCAATGTACACCAAATTCTAATCATTTTCTTCCGGATGTGTAAAACTGCTAATCAAAAATTTCAAAACCAAAAGTGCCCTGTAACCAGAGCATCACATCCAGATTTCGACGAAGGTTGCAGGATGAAAAGTAAATGTCTGAGTGTTTCTGTAAGTTGTATAAAAGGAAAATGTGTTGCTTCTAATATCACTTACTCTGGTGTTTCAGATATTGGGGATAGAGCCGGTGGGTCGGTACATTGAAGCCGCTATAAAGCTCAAGACAGAAGGTCATCTGCACTACCAGAACTATAATATACATCAGGCCCGCGCGCAGATACGCATAAACTTGGACGACTACAAAGCAAAACCTGAAAAAATAACATTCAAACAGGTAAGAAGCATCTTCTTGAGAATGAGTTTTCGAGGTTTAACAGCAATATGGTGTTTTGTATTATATAACATATCACAGAAACGTATACTATAAAATAATTTGTTTCTCTTTTTTTTCTTCTCTAGTTTCTAAGACTAGTGCTGCAGCTCAGTTTCGCCTAGACTATCTATTCTAGACTTGATTATTTAGGCTAGACTAACTTAAGGCTCCATAAAATTACCTCGAGAAGCGGAAACAGCATATCTTAGTGATAAAAATATGTATTGTTCTTGTTGACATCTTGTGATCATCTCTTGATAACTACCCCGTGGCAGCATGTTATGACAATAACTTGGACGACTTATTTACTTATTTTCTTCTCGTCCAGCTTACCTGGCTGCCGAATGAAGTACCATCACATGACCTAGTTCTTGTGTCTCACCTGGAGCGAGTCCAGAACCCCAAAGGTAAATCCCCCGTTCTTTTGTAGATTAAATTCTACAACCTGTCAACCTGAGCTAGTTAATATTGACTACACTCTGAGGGGCGCCAGAGGGGGGAGGACAGAGGGCATTACAACCATCCCCACCACCACACACCTCCCCCAAACCCAAACCCCACCCACCACACCCCACCCCCACCTTCATCCCCCACCCCACACACACACCTTTTCGTCACGGAACGACTAAGAGAAACTTTGTGTATTTGCCTTAGCATAATTATGTTCGTTTTTATCCATCGCCGTCCCCCACCCCACCCCACCCCACCCCACCCCTGTTGAAGATCTAAGCCTCATTGTCGGGGAATTCCTGGCGCTGCCTCCTGTCTTAAATGATAGGTCGGTAGCAAATAGATATTACAAAACTACCATGATTGCGTTATGGTTGCACGGACACTTCTTCAGGCGTAACGTAAATTGACTAGTTTCCTAGATTGACTATATTACTACATGTATATTGACTATATTGAGAATGTCCTTCACTTTCCAGCCTGGCTGGTGCGTGTTTGGGAAATCACCAATCCTTCTGGAATAGCTGTTGTGGCAAGCCTGAGCGGAATCTGGAACAAGAAAAAACTACTTCCCATCATGGGAAAAAGGCAAGTTGTGGTTTCTCGATGCAAATATCTTTAATTCTCTAGGTTATTTGCACTCGTTATCAAGATCGTTCAGTAAGCTTACAAATGAGATGTAAATTTCCATGAGGTTTATGTTGATTGTTTTAAAATAAAGCTAACCTTTTGTAAGAGAGGACACTAAAATAAGTCGGATGGGGATATTTTTACACTTATAAAACAGCAATGACATTTTAAAGACACTGTCCTTTCCAGTAATGGCTGTTACAATTTTAGACAAATGTGATTATCGCAGAATGTCTTGGGTTTTGTGTTAACTCTTTCTGCAGTGATGTAGTGCAGGCCCGGATTTCTGGGGGCACGTGCTCCCCCCCCCCCCCCCTATCCTTAGCTCACCCTTTAAGTTTTGTTTTGCAAACTAACCCTTCTTGCAACAAAGCATGCTTTACTTGTTCACGTTCACTTTGTTGCCATGTTCAACAGGATGAGTCACCTACAGAGTTCGACTGTCAACTACGTATGTTCCACTGGAAGAGGCGAAGCGGCCATTACTGTTTGGAAACGACATTAGGCTCAATTGCACCATCAGCTACCAGACACTGATCTACTTAAATAACTTGTATACATGTCACGGTGATAGCATTTCTTTAACTATTCTCCCAAGAAATCGGATTGACAATTTGTAAAATTGGCATGATATATTCTAATGATGACCTGTACGATTTTTATATCAAGTGAATTGCGTCCAGAATTACCTATATTATTCTCATAGCCCTGATATAGTATCGTTTGCTTTATTTTCGCTTTTACATTTGATGCTAAATTTTACAAACATCTGGGAACGGAACCTTTTGCATGTTTTATCTTTACTTGACAAATAGTTTATATCATACTGTTATATAGTTGACATATATATTGAGATTAAAGGATTAAAATAAAGTAGTGTTTTTTTGTTGCTTTGCTTGGTTTTTTTATTACTGTTTGGCGAGGACCTTCAGTTATCAAACATAAAGACTAGAAATGTGTCGTCCAGGCTGATGAATGGGAAGAGGCCTGTGACTATGAATAGACCCTGCGGCGGAGTTATAAGGATTAAACAGAGGAGAATTAAAGTATGTACTCTTGAAAAGATATACTGACGTGCAAAAGAAACGACATCAAATGATTTCAATTATTTTCCCTTACGTCTTTGTGTCGAAGTTGATCGAAAAGAGGCTTGGATTTCATTCAGTGTGATTGATTGACATCATACCAGTGATAACACTTCCTAATCTTGAAAGGATATCTCTTGCATACCCAACGCATTTGTGAATGTATTCAGGAGTCTCTCAAAATATTGGTATCGTTTCTTTTGCACGTCAGTATAGTTTGGACTTAAGTTGTTGTCATTCGCAGGAAGAGGAAATATATTTTTAGAATATTTACCCAATTAACATTAGCAGCACCTAACAAGCTTATAACTGTTGAGAGTAATTTATACCCAATAGTGTTTTTAAACAACTATGTGAGAGCACTGGAGTAAAAGTAAGCCAATCGTGTTGACCGGGAAACAAAACAACACTTGAAGATAACATGGCGGGAGGATGGAGTAGTAGATGTATTAGCTGTTACCCACAGAAGTCCTGTTGATGATGTGGACCGTGGCTACCTTTCTTGGTAGGAAAAAAAGACGGAATTCTTGAAGACATTCCTGGGAGGCAAGTTTGTTGTCCTGAAAACCACAATGGCGCTGATTGGTATTTCACATACAATTTAACGCGCGGAGTTGATGTCTTGTGCTTGGTTTACTAGAAAAGCGAACATTCACACAATAACGTGAAGACGAAGGGAGGCAACTATGAACAGACTGTTTGTCCTCGAGCACACCGCCTGTCGTCTGCTCGGCTGTCGGCGTCCACATCATTTCACGCCATGACACTGCGGTGTATGCTCCGAACAGATCATCCATAACGTGTCTCCCCTTCCACTCACACAGATCATCCATAACGTGTCTCCCCTTCCACTCAAACAGATCATCCATAACGTTTCTCACCTTCCACTCAAACAGATCATCCATAACGTGTCTCACCTTCCACTCAAACAGATCATCCATAACGTGTCTCCCCTTCCACTCAAACAGATCATCCATTGCGTGTCTCCCCTTCCACGCAGCTTCATTGTATTGTTGTTGAGAGCAATTTGCATTTTATTGTAAACATTGTGGACCCAGAGATCGAAATGTATATCTCCTAAAAAGTCAAATTTAAAGTTTCTAAGGGTAGATCTAAGTCACAGGTTTTGGTTATTTTCTGGATTTGTAAGAATTATAAGTTCCACCATGAACACTTCATAAAGAAATAAAATGGAGCTGTAATGAACAAAACGTTTAAACAATGTTCATTCACTCAAGAAGGTGACTAGTACTATACTCAATATGTTGTTAATTTACCGACTGTTCTGCTGCATGATATACACCTTTACTAGTTGTCTATACTCACGAAACTCTGTGATATGAATCGGAACTAACAATCGATAGTCACGTACGTAGATCTATGATACGAGTCGGAACTAAAAATCGATAGTCACACAGCTATATCATATGAATCGGAACTAAAATTGATAGTCACGTAGATGTACTATATGATATGAGTCGGAACTAACAATCGATAGTCACGTAGATCTATTACATGTATATGGCGTCTGAACTAAAACTGGATAGTCACACAGCTATGCGATATGAGTCGATAGACCTACTGGTTTTCGATAGTCATACAAGTACATGGCAATAGGCGTTGTAGTGATATATAATGATCATATAAATCGGAGATACTAATTTGTTAAACTTCTTCCCTGTGATATGATTGTATTCATTTGCTACTTAGCTATATCATTGTGACAGCAGCTTTCTGCACAGTAAGCTGACTGTTTCCTATTAAAGGACTACCTGAATAGCAGGTGTGTTTGGAGGTAAACTTTCACTCCACCATCCGTTTTCAGTTTGGAAACATCCGCAAAAGTTTAACATCTGGCCACACACTGGGGTTGAGCTGAACTACATGTATATGTATGTGTGTTAGAATGAGTCCTCACTTGACAAATTCAACTTTTGCTCAATAATTTAGATATATTTACACAATTTGTATTACAAAACACGTCGGTATTACAACACACGTTTATTACTACAAAACACGCCTCAACATACACGGACTCTACAACTCTTCAGAAATATGTAGCGACATTTGCACAGGTCTTCTTTCGACAATAACTTGAAAGTAAGATGTGAGGTCATATTTCACAGATACAATTAGTGGATGCTTCCATTCTTTCATTACCGATTTGGTGTTCTTATAGCAGTGACATAACTGAAAGACTCTTGTAGATCCCAACCAGCACAATATAGCTCATTTCAATCCAGATATCCCTATGAGGCACACTCAATCTTCTGTTGTCTTGAACTGGGGTGTGGCGACGAGTTCACTCTAATCCCTTGAATTGTTCATGGGGCATGTCACTGGAAGTACGGAATAAACTGAAACTGATTTTGTCTCACGATCAAAATGTACTGACAGTGGAATCCTTGTCTTTCAGTAAAAGGTTTGCTTGATTTATGAGACATTCGAAATACTTGAATCAATCGAAGACATACTATAAGCATTCTGATATACAATGGTGTACGTGACCAACATGTAGGTGTATACATTAACACAACCAGTTACAGTGTAAACATTAGAACTGCAGAGAAACTGACATATCCTAGAATTCAACGGAAAGTTCTATTCTGTTGGTGTATTGGGTCATTCGCCTCAAAAACCCATTTCCTTTACATTTATTTATTTAATGTATTTAATTATTTGACCTTTATTTTATATTTATTATCAAATAGTGTTTCAAAATTGTATTCCTAATTTCGATCACATAGAGTTCAAGTTTTGAGTATGGGTACTAAGAAGGATTTTCATGTAATAACAAAAATCCGTTTTTGCACTGCCCTAATCCAGACGATGTCGTGGAAGCAATATTTCTCGTGGGATAACGTTGCTACTCCGTATATTTCAACACGAAAACATGGTGCCTCAGTGGCAAGCTTATCGGCTTCTCATTCGTGAAGTAAGACCCCTTCTTCAGCGTCATACAGGTGAAAAAACACCTGTATATTCTGTGGGGGGCTGGGGGACCGGCCGGTGATGTTAGCGGAGAGAAGGAAACATGGCTTTATGAGGCGTTATTCTGAGAATGTTGGGACCCGCGTGACCCCTTCCACCGGCTTTACCACCAGCTTCCGATGCTCGTCAAATATTGGGACAGCGGAAAACAAAGGGTGCTTAATCCACCTGCAGCTTTCTTGAGCACGGGATAATCAGGCATAACAGGTGAATAAAAGAGACAGTAGATTCGCAGACAAATAGCTCTAAGACAGAAACGAAAGCTCCCGAAGATGTCCTCTCTAAACAGTGGATTCCCGGTCTTCGCGGCTAAGTAGATATCAAAGAGCTGTCTTGTTTACTGTACACAAGGGTTTCCTTCAACTTACGGACAATCAGCAGAGGCCATCCATAATTAATCCGCGTTGAGTTACGCTCTCACTACAATCATGTGAGTAGAGCTGCACGAGAGCAGGGAACGGACATGTGGAGGCGGGGTATGACAGGGACATCTTAAACTGTTTCACTGTCCAAAACTTGTGTAACAACTGGGCTTACATACGGAAATGTCACTGCAGATCTATATACCAATATTTAAAAAATTATTAAAAGTACCTAATATTACTTAGTATCATATGGTGCTGAAAAGCTAACAAAAGATAAGTCTTTAACGATGTCAAAGAACATTGAGCTAGTAATAATAATGATAATAATAATACTAATAACAATATTAACCATAATAATAATAACAACAATGATAATAATAATAATAAGAATAATTTTAAAAAATAATAATAAACCAATAACAATGGTCGCTTATATCGCGCTAAACTCCACGCACTAGGTGCCTGTTCAAAGCGCTGCACATTAATATTCAGATATGAGTTTGTTTTTGCCCGTTTACTTGCTTATTTATGGCATCTTTTTTTCTGAGCTTTGATCAGTTATGATTATGTACAGGAAATATTATAACAAACATTTTTATGCACAGTTAATGCACGAGATGACTAAGTGTCGCATCATAGAACACCATCTTTAATACGTCACACCGTCTTTTGTTAAGACGGCTATGGTGGACAAAACAGTGGAAAGAAAGGTAGAAATGCCAGCCAAATCTCAGCGATATTGCTCAACCTATTTGTTGCATGAACGGGAGCAGTGGACAACCAACTCGTTAGGGTAGGATTCGAACACATAACATCATTACATACATGGCTAACTAGTACCCCACCAACTCGTTAGGGTAGGATTCGAACACATAACATCATTACATACATGGCTAACTAGTACCCCATGCCGTCTCTTCATGCAGGAATATGCGCCGTAACTCCAAAAGAAATTATTCATTGTAACTAAATCATTATGGCAACGTTTCTTTCACAAACACTGGTTAAAACCACACAAGTTTCATCACCCTGTTGTGAGCACGTGAAGTTGGTAACGAAGCCGCGGTTTTGATGAAACCGTTAAAGGTCCACTGCTTAGCACAGCTCTTGTTTCGCAGCTATTTTAAGATATGTATGATCGTTCAACAAATGTGATTATTTGTTCAAATTTTAATGTTCAAAGCCAACGGGAAACAGACGAACCTGGGAAATCACGTGACTCAGAACCGTTTGCTCACTCAAGTCATTACATTAAACATCTGAAATAGCTTAGGCATATCATCTGTGCTACGAAAGTACTACTGGTGTTTCTGAAATCAAATGAGATATTGTATTCTTCGTCAGGAAATTACAATCTCTTGTCACACGACTGACGATATATATATACACAGACACAGCCTCGGCTGCAGGGCACACCCTTCATCCGGGCAACTTGATAAACTGACAAGCACTTCTCCTTCTAGTCCTGCTCCATGACTGTGGAATTATTTTTTCATTAATTAATAAATTCATTTAAAAAACCTTTTGCCAGTCTACAAATCAAGTCTAGCTAGCTTTGAAACTGCATTGTAAGAGCAGGGCTCTTGAAGGAATAGAAATTAAATATAATAAAATAATTTAAAATATTTCATAGACTAACTGTTAGTCTATTCTCCTCACGTGTATATTTAGATACTTCTTACGTGTAATGTTAGCCCGAAATTGTGCAATCTAAACACGAAAACACGCCATACAGGAGTGTCGAAATACATGGATTTTGACCATTACATCAGATGTATTTTCATCGTGTTATACATTTATACACATGTACATGTATATTCTCAACGTTGGGCCATCTTTCAGTTGTATACACATGTATGTATTTTCACCTAATACTTCACTTGTACATTTATTTAAGTAGATATAGTTTTACCCTAGTCCTATTATCTTTATACAAACACATGTAGTTTCATCCTTGTACCACATTTTACTTTTATACATTGTTTTACCATTTCACCGTAAACATACCTTTATACAATTAATTTTCACTCTCATTTATACCTTTTCTACAAATACATGTTGTTTCAACATTGCACAATATCTTTACCTATATATTATAAACTCCATAAATTCCATCGTTCAGCTGTACGCTCATGACTGTAAAATCATTGCAATCGCGTCTTTTGTGTTAAACAGATTAAAATATTGAACTTCAATAAACGGTCTGTTCGTTATATTTGTAGCTGCTACTGTTTAAGTGGAACCCCGTCCGGGAGTCGACACACGCCCTTAGGGTTCGGCACCAATCGTAAGCAGTAAAAAACGCTCTATTGGTGGCATCCAGATATGAAATGAAAAACTTTGTCACTCTGACTACTCGACAAGGCTTATTTTGGTGTTTTACCTAACTATGCTTTACCTAACTATGCTTTACCTAATTATATGCTTTACCTAACTATGCTTTACCTAACTATGATTTACCTAACTATGATTTACCTGACTATGCTTTACCTAACTATGATTTACCTGACTATGTTTTACCTGACTATGCTTTACCTAACTATGATTTACCTGACTATGTTTTACCTAACTATGCTTTACCTAACTATGATTTACCTGACTATGCTTTACCTAACTATGATTTACCTAACTATGCTTTACCTAACTATGTTTTACCTAACTATGCTTTACCCGACTATGCTTTACCTAACTATGCTTTACCCGACTATGCTTTACCTAACTATGCTTTACCTAACCATACGGGTATCTGTTTGGTGACAACTGAAAGAGAATAAACCAAATAAATGAGACACGCCATAGATTAGACAGATAGTATGTTTCTTGTAGGAACACATTTAAATTCTTATAGCTCAAATCTAGCAGAGAGGATAGAGCCTCAGAATGAAATGAAACTCGGCTGCCTTTACTCCTTTAGTATCTAGTCCAGGCGTTATCTGGTGATGCGTTAATAGTATCTAGTCCAGGCGTTATCTGGTGATGCGTTAATAGTATCTAGTCCAGGCGTTATATGGTGATGCGTTAATAGTATCTAGTCCAGGCGTTATCTGGTGATGCGTTAATAGTATCTAGTCCAGGCGTTATCTGGTGATGCGTTAATAG
>JAUELE010255641.1:0-10628 GCA_031471655.1 Diodora aspera | reverse complement strand
TCAAAAGGATGCTTGGATTTTGGCGAGTGTAATTTGATTGACATCATCTCATTGATAAACCTTCCAAGTTTTGAAGGACTGTCTCTTGTATATCCAACGGATTTGTGAATTTATTCAGAAACTCTCAAAATGTTGGTACACTTTGTTTTGGACGTCAGTATATATGCCAGACTGCACCAAATCGAGTCTTTTTCCCAAAAAGGTCTAGGAGAGGCCTTCAGATCTATTGTAAAGGGCTGGCACAGGCATAGCTGGATAACTGAGCTCCCAGTTGACAAAATCCTGATTCCACCCCTGATAGTTTTAACTATTTATGAGTTGTAACTAATCAGTATGGACTCTTTCTTTCAGATTAACCTGGATTCTAAAACTCGGGTGAAGACGCTGGGAGCCCTCAGTCAGGTGAACCGTCACATATTTGAGGATGCACAGAAGAGGGTACAGGCACTCATGGAGAAGGACTCATATCCTCGGTTCCTCCAGTCAGAGCTCTACCAGAGACTTCTCCCTGTGTCCAAGTCATGAGCCATGTCTATTCTCTAGCCCCACTCAACATGCAGACATTCGCAGTGTGCAGTGCAGCACTGTTGTTCTTCAAAATGGAAATCTCCTCTGTGACTTAAAGACACTCTATGTATACCTGCTTAACATGAAATGACATTCTATACTGTGAACTTTTGTAAAATATGAACATGCCAGTGTTATCTACAGGCACAATAGTTGTGCTTTTCGTGTCAAAATATGAATGTACATATATCTGAGCGTATGTGAGTGCTAGTTGAATGTCAGTAGGGGACGGCCTCCGTGAGCAGTGATGTTATGAGAGATGATGATGATGAGGATGATGATGATGATGGTAACCACGATACATGGAGGAGCAAACCAGACACATTGTAAATATAACACTTCTAGTCAGGAAGTAAGCATGTATCATTAGAGGCATGATCAGCTGGTACCCGGTCAGCTGGTCATCTGGTCGGGCAGTTGAGAGGTACAGTACCTTCATACCTAATATCCTCTACAACTTCATCCCTCATTTTAAGTCAACACAACGATTCATTTTATGATATCATTTCTAAAATAACTTTCATTTTTTGCTGTTATTTAATCTGACTATAACAAATGTAAGGTTTAAAACGAGGGTTGATTCTGTCTCATTTGCCGGGCACTTGCAATCAGAAGTTGTGTTTGTATGCAACAGATATTGTTTTGTTATTCATCCTGTTAAGAGCTTACTGTTAAGAGCTTAGTGTTAAGTTATCCACCTGGCATTGTCCAGAGGTTTAAATCTTAGTCCTTTGGGAGGGGATGAGAGCGAGTTCCTGGGAAGGCCCATGATGTGTTTGCCCTCAGGGTACAGTGTGATGATGTTTTCGGGAGGGGATGAGAGCGAGTTCCTGGGAAGGCCCATGATGTGTTTGCCCTCAGGATACAGTGTGATGATGTGTTTGCCCTCAGGGTACAGTGTGATGATGTGTTCGGGGTCAGGTCCTAAGTTGTTTCTGGGATATTTAATATCATGGAAGGACTCCTCTCTTTACCCCACACGATCCACACACCACACCAAACACCAAACTTCACACCCCAACTCAACACCCCACACTCAACACCCCAAACTCAACACTCAACACCCCAAACTCAACACTCCCATTTTCCGACATCATTTTTATAGAGTGGATGAGAATCTTGTAAAACTGCACACAAAAATGTTCATTTGTTATTGTCCTGTAACATTTCAAATACGATTTTGTGAACTTTGCGCTTTATACATGGATTTATATGTCCAAAGAAATAAAAGTTGTTATTATTCTTATCACTATCTTGTTGCTTGATTGGATGTGATTGCCAGCTGATATGAACATTTGAAGATGGTTTGTCAAGACCCAGTGCCAACCGTTTCACGAAACGGGAGATGTAAATATTTACGATCTGGGTCTATTGATTTAGAAGTTCATTATACTTCTGACCGACCATAGACAGCGTTACGTACAGTCTCATTCTTTTACAAACATGGTGCTCAGTTGTTCTACAGTCTTCATGAAAGTACAATGTACGACAAGGACCCATTCACCAAGTTACATGAATCTCCAGTGAGAACAATGGTTCACCTTTTTTTAAACTGAAACACTATTACCTCAGCTGTATCACCAGTTACAGTTAGAACAATGGTTCACCTTGCATCACATTAAGACACTATTACCTCAGCTGCATCACCAGTTACAGTTGGAACAATGGTTCACCTTGCATCACATTAAGACACTTGCCTCAGCTGTATCACCAGTATCAAATAAGAACAATGGTTCACCTTGCATCACATTAAGACACTATTGTCTCAGCTGTATCACCAGTATCAAGTAAGAACAATGGTTCACCTTGCATCACATTAAGACACTATTACCTCAGCTGTATCACCAGTTACAGTTAGAACAATGGTTCACCTTGCATCACATTAAGACACTATTGCCTCAGCTGTATCACCAGTATCAAGTAAGAACAATGGTTCACCTTGCATCACATTAAGACACTATTGCCTCAGCTGTATCACCAGTATCAAGTAAGAACAGTGGTTCACCTTGCATCACATTAAGACACTATTGCCTCAGCTGTATTACCAGTATCAAATAAGAACAATGGTTCACCTTGCATCACATTAAGCCACTATTGTCTCAGCTGTATCACCAGTATCAAGTAAGAACAGTGGTTCACCCTGCATCATATTAAGACACTATTGCTTCAGCTGTATCACCAGTATCCAGTCAGAACAATGGTTCACCTTGCATCACATTAAGACACTATTGCCTCAGTGGTTAACCTTGCCTGACATTGGCCACTATTACTTCCTTGGGTGTATCAGAAAAAGCAATGGTTCACCTTGTCTCACATTGAAGCACTTACCTCAGGTATATCACCGGTACTCACTAAGAATAATGGTTCACCTTGTCTCACATTGAAACACTTACCTCAGGTATATCACCGGTACTCACTAAGAGCAATGGTTCACCTTGCCTCACATTGAAACAATTACCTTCTCAGGTGTATTACATTGTGACAGGTGACGTTGGAGATTGATTTGGGTTTCTCACTTGTAACATGGGTACCAGTCAGAATATGTTCTACCACCTGTTTAACAACACAGCTTTAATAGCATTCTGGCTAGACATTTGTCAAGACCCTGACTCAAGACATAGGATACTGAACGTCTTCTTAATCTGTGATACTTCTCTCTTTGAGGCCTTCCTCAGGTACAGCTGGGATGCATTTCTGGACATGCGAATCTTTTCCGGCTCTTGTTCTTACACTTAAACAATTCTACAGCTTACAGCCTTGGCAAGGGTCAGCCAGAGTATACACATACTCATCCTCATTATAATTGTCACCCAAGATATGAGTTTTGTATTGTCATGTTGCATGGGGTAAAACCAAAGTCCGAGGTCACTGACCCATATAATTTAGCTGTGACAGCTGTAAGTCCAATGGCTCTAGTCGTTTAGATGCCTACTTGTCACTTCTGTTTAGGAAAATACTGTCCACTGTCCATTCAACAGGTAGAATGAGTACCAAAAGTCCAGTTTTCTCTTTAGCAGGCAAGTATACATCCCACTTAAGTGTTTTATTGGGTTAGTCTCTTAATTTTTGACTTACCAACTTCAGGGCTTGACTTACTCTTTATTAGCTTTCACTCTTGAAAATAAATAGCTGAAAGTCCTGAGTTGCAAGGGACTGAACATATTGTAACCCCCGTGTTGACTGTTTTATGACAATAATATCAGGGTGAATATTTGATTCTGTAGACGAGGTCGGTTTTAGGAACCACGGGATCCAGTTGAAGCTACTTTGGTGGACCCAATTGGAGCTACTTTGGTGGACTCAACTGGCAGCATAAAATGACACAGACCCCAAGTTAAAAAAAGAGCGATGGGCCCTCTTGGGCGAGGAACCAGTTGGAAGCTAAAAAGGAAATAGACTCTGAGTAAAAGTAAAAATAAGAAAATGACCAAACATGGAGCCCCTTATACCTGGTGGCCAATTGGGAGTAATCTGTACAATCGGCTTAAAACGGGTTCTCCCTGTAGATTAGACTTGTACTACATGTTTTGGTGCATCTGTCCAATCGGCTTAAAACGGGTCCTACCTGTAGATTAGACTTGTACTACATGTTTTGGTGTATCTGTGCAATCGGCTTAAAACGGGTGCTACCTGTAGATTAGACTTGTACTACATGTTTTGGTGGATCTGTCCAATCGGCTTAAAACGGGTCCTACCTGTAGATTAGACTTGTACTACATGTTTTGGTGCATCTGTGAGCAATCGGCTTAAAACGGGTCCTACCTGTAGATTAGACTTGTACTACATGTTTTGGTGCATCTGTCGAATCGGCTTAAAACGGGTCCTACCTGTAGATTAGACTTGTACAACATGTTTTGGTGCATCTGAGCAATTGTTGTCTGTATTTCATCACTTCTTCAAATTATTTATATGAGGGTGACAACAACTATATTGGGGTGACAATGACAATTGGCACGAGTAACTAGTGTTGAGTGAGTTGGCCAGTACAGAGCCGAGGTGCTCCTAACTTGTATGTGTACACTGACGTCTGTGAGACAAAGGGTGGTCCATGGGTGTATACAATTCAGTAATAATGTCATGGAATAACTAGTAGGAATGTTGCAAAGCGGCTCCAGTCCTGTAAACCACATGTTTGTCAGTTACTTGTGTCCACAGTTCGTCTTAGATTTCAGTGGCTGTAACACGGTCCAGGGACCCATCTCGATGGCTTGCATCGACATCACAATTAAGGTCATACATGTAGTATAATGTCATCATTTCGTCGGTCTGCTATTGCGACACGGGATATTGACGAGTCATTATCGACATTAAACTCAGCTATTCTTCAACTGTTGTAACACAGGACAGGATTGGCAACATTGGGTCGATGACGAAATCAACTATCTCATTTTTATTTTACCAGTATCAAATATTTACATAAAAAACTTAATGATCGAATGTTTGGTTAATATGGGAGGTGGCAATAGCATATCCCCCAAAGGAAGCTATGTCCCTTCGATACAGTTTGTTTACAGAGTAGATCACGATTTCTACACACAGTCTCATACTCTAAGCCGCATCGCCAGTTTCAGCGCAATGACGTCAATGGTTGCTTAGTAACTAAAATAAAGAAACGGAGAAGTTTATCATGAGGTCGTGTGACAGAGCTGCTCGCCTTACAAACGTAATGATGGAGAAGAAATATTGACGCGAAGAACTGCCTGGCATATCTGTTTCATCTACCAGGTTATCACGCGAGGTTAGAATACAAACATCAGACACACACACGCGCGCATAAAAGAAATCGAGAATGAGATTTTAACAGAGCGAGGTTAAACTGAAGCTAGGTTAAGCATGTCAGAAATTTTCTATAAATGGGGCTACTTTGCAGAGAGCTGAATCAAAGAAAAGTCCACATGTTTAATGGTGTACATGTACACACTCCCGTACCCAGTCACGCTCATTCCCCCCAGTGTTCCACGTGGCCAAATGATGATATATCCCAGAGCAACAGTTCCTGGTCACGTTGCAGTATCAGCCCAGTCACTACCGCCGCCTCCACACATCTAACACTGGAAATTACCATTCAACTCATTTCATTCACACACACAAACATTCTTTCCTAAAATTGGTACATGTTACTGATATTATAATTGATGATCTGAAAAAGGGCGATTTTGCTGAACACGTCTGTAGTATATGTCACTGTCGGTTGTATGTTAAAGAATAAAAAGATGGAAATCTTGTCGTACGTATTGGAATATGAACTAATTCAAAGGTACCCATTACCTTTAGCAGCTTTTATAGTGCAAAGAATTGATACTAAGCCTGATGAGTGAGTAAGTTTGGATTTCCGTGATGTTCGGCAATCTTCCAGCCGTATCACCATGGTGTTACCTTCATCACTGAGTTCAATTTTCTGGCTGAAGGAGAGGTACCAGGACGGGATTCGAACCCTCAACAGTTAAATCTGCACCTCTAAGCATGATGAGTGACCGATGGTAAACTTGATTCCAAGCTGTACAAGAAGTTCATATAAGTGAAACGAGTTCAGTAATTAGAATTCACAGCATTTTATTATCTTTAAATGCCATCACATTCCAAAATATACACAAGTTTGACAGAAGCATACTTACAAAGTAATACATATTTGCGTCTTGCGTTGATTGCCTGAGCAAGTTGGTTGTCTTCCTCCGAAGTCATTGGAACATATACTGATGGAAATAAATAAGGGAACTAAGATATATAGGAGGTATTATGTTTTAGAATTCATTTACGATTGAAGATCTTGCAAATTTTAATCAGTCATGAAAGACATGAACTGTCAGTATCTGGTGTGTCCTTCATTGTCTCCGGATGAACTCTTGTCATGGACGTGGAACAACCGGAAATCTTGTCATGGACGTGGAACAACCGGAACTCTTGTCATGGACGTGGAACAACCGGAACTCTTGTCATGGACGTGGAACAACCGGAACACTTGACATGGTAGTGTGATTAACAATGTTTCAAGCTAAGCGTTGCTTCATTTCTTTCTATCAGTATAATGAAAAGAAGTTAAGGGTCATAAGCATAAACTGATACAATCGATTTAACTGTTTGAAGGCTTGCGGAACTAGTCACATGAGCATACTTTTAAATAGGATGTGTTCAAGTAATATAATTATTTACTACTGAAAATAAACAAAAGAATCTTAAAGGTCAGGTGAAAATTTACTTTGTTTCACGTGAAGTATTTCTCGAAATCTGAAATTCATCATGACTGGACGTATGCAGCATGTGACGTGTGTGCCAACATGTGACCATGTTGATTTCAGATTCACTGTTTCTTGTTGATAAAATAGTGCTGACATAACCATATTATGGTTGACGCTAAACTTGTTTTGAGTTGTATATACAAATGCTGCCATCAATCTAGTTTTAACGTAAATTGACAAGTCCCAAGGTTTGACCTCTTAGCTTTGATTTCAGGAATCGGATATCAAGCTGGCATAGTTGATGGATAAGTGTTATTCTTCTTACCTGACGAGATTACTATAGAAACGTTCGGATGTCTTAGACCACAGCTTGAAATACGCGGCTTGCAACAATCGTGCACTAGGAAGTCACAGTCTGTCACAAACTGTTGGGTCGACTGTCAGTCACCGGCGGGAAGTGGGAAACCATTTAATGAACACCGTCATGGAGACTTCAGAGAAAAGTAAAGCACATAATTTACCCTGTTTATCAGAATGGCTGAACCTTGAAAGTGCTGTTTTATATAATTTCGTCTCCTGTGGTTTTGTCCTTCAGTTGTTGACGCTGTTGTACATTCCATTAAAAGAATATTGAAGGTCTACAGGTTATATAATTTCGTCTTCTTTCATTTTGTCCCTCATGATCAGTTGTTGATGTTGTTGTACATTCCATTTCAATTAATATTAAAGGTCAATATAGAACGTGATTTGAAGTTATTGAAGCCTTGTTTTTGTCAGTGTTTGTGACAATTTATATACTCTTGCCAATAACGGTTTCAAGCCCTGGATTTTTGCCACACACAGAAGTAATGCACATTGGTTTGGTAGCACATGGAGTCTGTTTGTGCAACTTTGTCACTTATTACTTTTGAGTTTACATCTATGCCTTTTGCACATTTTGACATTGTTCTTCTGGGTATCATTGCAGTCATGCTCCAGGCACTTCATTACCCTGTTTTATGTTGTCATATCATCCGAATCAAATGAGCATTGCGTCAGTTATTTAATTAATCATCTGTGACTCTCGTTCCTGTGTTTTCCTGACTGTGTTTCTGTAATATTTAAACAATGTAGGGTGTAACAACCTTTATTGGCAAGAGTAGCCTATATATGTCCAGCCTGCCAAATGGACAAATAAGTAAACATCAGATGGAGGGGCAACTAGAGAGAGAGAGAGAGAGAGAGAGAGAGAGAGAGAGAGAGAGTTGAATTTGAGTTAAAATGATGTTTTACGTTGAAAGGGCCATGTTTCAGCCATAACGCAACGTGATGTGCAAGGTGCATATCGAGTGAACTGACAGTTCATAAAAGTGATCGATAGAAAGGAAAGTGAAAGCCAAAGATCCCCATTTTGAGTCATCCAGTACGACAAGCATTGAGTAACTGAGGCCCTATTCTATCTAGGTGACACCACGTCAGTCCCTGGAAGCCCCACAGGGTGTGTGTGAGAAAGAGAAAGAGAGAGAGGTATTTAATAGAATACCTGTACAGACAAAATGTAATATTATTCTTAATTGGACACACAGACAGAGAAAAAGATAGACAAGAACACAACATACATAATAGTCGACGGAAAGCTCCACAGACAGACACCCAGACGGCCGGACAGATAGATCGGCTACTACGTAAGCAGTCTACAACGCAGTATAATTGCATCATACAGATGACGAAAACGTCAAATGGTTTTACATTGATGTCGCTGCGCCCTGGCATTCCGGTCAGAACGACGCAGAAAGTGGCAGACGTTTACAGGACGAACTACTTTCCAAACAGTCGATATATCTTATAGTTGGAGTGTGACATTAGGTTCTTGTGTAACAGTCC
This sequence comes from Diodora aspera, assembly GCA_031471655.1. NCBI lineage: Eukaryota > Metazoa > Mollusca > Gastropoda > Lepetellida > Fissurellidae > Diodora > Diodora aspera. Next base: position 2,022 of record JAUELE010255641.1, on the reverse strand, counting down.
GCTGGCGGGATGGCTACATCCATCTGAAAATATTTGATTAAAGAAAATAAAATATTCGTGTCGATTTCATCACGTCATCGACGAACTCAAGCTTATTATTAGTGTCATCCCCTATAAGGAGTTCTATATATGTTACCAGTTTTATGACAACTATATTACCATGGTGAAACTTCATGGATCTTTGATCCTGTAGATTATAATTATTTTATATTAAATTGTTTCAGTTAGTGTCTTTAAGAAACTGTTGTCTGTATTTAATCAATTCTCCAAATGATTCTGTCCTACAATAATACCTTACCTGGGTATGATACTCAGCATAATTAATTCCTTTTCTAATGAGCGATGATTTTCACTCCTCCACTGATTGTTCAATGTGGGGCTTATTGTTGAAAGAAAGCTATTTGTCATTCTTACAGTAGATTAGATTGTGTGTCTGAGCCTGCCAACACATATCGTCTTTAAATGACATGTTTTCCCCTGGTTGTTAAAGTACAGCGGCACTTTTGAACATGAGGAAGTGTTTTACAAAAAGGCCTGTCGGATATTTCTTGTCAAAACAATATTATTGTAAAACGTCCAATAGGTGTCGAGATATTTCCATCGTAATACACACTGGGACGTATGCGCAAGCTCCACAAAAGGGCACTTTGAGAAGAGCCCGAGGGCTCGTGGATGCATCGCTTGCTGTTCTGATCTCACATTCTGGTCCATAGGAATAGTTTCCAGCTGGTCATCGTCAGTTATCCTTGCGGCTAGTGCACTTGGACTTTATATATCATGTACTTTAGAAAATATTGGGTGGAGAAATGCTTAACATATGATGTGAATGTCTGGATTATTTACATATTTAACAACACCACACACATGTGAACAAATCAACTTACTATTTTGAACAGTGGCATCATGTTGTTGGCTTGAAGTTTAAATCTGTTTAAGACATCTATATTTACGTTATTCTCAATGCTATGTTCACATTTACGTTACCAGCCGTTTTAGATTAAATATTTTAAATAAAAAATACTTTAAGTATTAAAGAGAGAGAGAGAGAGAGAGAGAGAGAGAGAGAGAGAACGAGAGAGAGAACGAGAGAGAGAACGAGAGATAGAGAGAGTCTGGTATCATTTAATTTAAGGGAATTTTACTTGTAGTACCGACTTACATATCTTTGCGCAGAACCTTTTACAAACACATAATACACATTGTACTATACAGAAATACATATATATATATATATATATATAAGATCCTCCTTAAATAAACAATGAGTTACCATCATCATAACACATACGTCACGTCCAAGTCATTGTATTTATCCGAATATAAAAATAGTATTTACTACATTCACAAGACAGTTGATTTACACAATTGAAGTAGTTTCTACCAAGAAGAACGAATAAGCATGTTGATCCCAGAGATATCCTTCCGCTAATATTATTTTTGTTTCACTGATACTGTTTTCTTCGTGTGTACACTGGCCTAATCCAAAGATTTTAAAAATTAAGTTTGACAAATGAGATCCCAGAGTAATGCTGAATCAAAATTGTATACGTCTGTGACATGGGGACAATCGTCCTCATATTTAGTTCAGTTCAGTTTTAGTCAGTAGAGGCAGAGCGAGGAGCAAGATATACAGCACCACAAGCCCTCTGTATGATGTGTCCCAGTCACTCTGAACCTGCCAATTCTGAGATTTCCGACATGCACGAAGAAGAAGAACATGATGATAATGACGACGACAATGACGACGATGATGATGACCATGTTGCTGAGTTTAAAGAGGACTACGAAAATAAAGACCTCTCTCACTGCAGGTGTTCGAGCAGTTCCTCAAAATGAACATAATTTAGAACAGAGTCAAAGATCTGACTAAGATATCAACAACATAGTTTGAGGAGGTAGACGACAAGACGATGCAACAAGTAGAGGTAGACGACAAGACGATGCGACAAGTAGAGGTAGACGACAAGACGATGCAACAAGTAGAGGTAGACGACAAGACGATGCAACAAGTAGAGGTAGACG
>JAUELE010255630.1:0-10629 GCA_031471655.1 Diodora aspera | reverse complement strand
GATCAACTATGGCATAAAGACGTAAGGGAAAATAATTGAAATCATTTTGTATACTTTCTTTTGGACGTCAGTATATAGTACCATTGAAAGGATTTTATTTAATTTGTTTGAATAGTCATTTACAACACAAATGTGCTTGTCTGTTGCGTCTGTTGGGAAAGATAAACTTTAAATGTAAAACATTACAAACGTAACAGAGACCCATGTTTGTGTTATAAATGATCATCCAAACAAACTGAATATATAAACTTTCAATGGAACTGTTTGATCTTGTCATATCTAAGCGTGCGCCACGAACTCGCTTGGTTACACTCGGCTTATTCCGTAAAGACCTATATGAAATCGGACGCCACCCATTCCGATTGTCATGACTGCTGACCAGACACATATGAGTCCTCTGCCGGGTAATAGAAAGAAACAAGTAACGACGAATGGAGTGTTTTACGAGTGTATTGCGAGTGTACGACGATCGCGAGCTACCACGATCTCTTCAGTGTTTTGGTTTTTTAAAGTTCCTGGAACATGTACGAGTGATACAGCGTTAAAACCTGTCACTATTTACGCGGTTTATTTTACAGACGCTTCAAAATATCGAAGAAAAACTCGGGAAAGGTGTCGAATAATTATAAGTGGCCAGAAATTGTTGTTTTGGTTTCTGGGCATCACTTCCTCAGTCAACAGCATTATAAACGCAACATTTTAGGGAGCCACTATAGAATATATAGTATATATTGAACATATGCATAAGTACATGTATGTTTTATTGGCGAAAACATTATAGAAAACCTTGTATTGATATAGTGTTCCTTTGGGAAAGCAGAGCTGTCGCTTACCATCAGGTTTTTGAAAACAATCCACAATCAAGACGGGCGGTATCAACATAGGTTATGCCTAATTTTACCTGTAAAAGTGTCTTTACATGGGTGATAGTTTCATTTCCTTACGCATCCTAGGTAGTGTAACTTTTGTTATATTGATATATCATAGTGATGGTTGTTGTTTGCCTCGTGTAGAGTTTTAAGGGGCAAAAACCATTTATTTTTTCAATTCCGACATTACCATAGTTACAAAGTATACATGTTGCGGGTAGATGCCAGCTGTGATTGGCCCTGGCGTGACCTGGTGATGACCTGAATGGAACAAAACGATTCATTATGATTCAATTCATTTAATGACCGCCATGTCTGGTACAAATGGATACTGCGCATGCGCGCAAACATTGAGATTTAAAGCTCACATCATCATCATCATTATTACTCCAAGATGCTACTGTTATACAGTGTTACTTCTTAACTTGGACATTATTATTATTCACTTGTACTTCAAAGACACTCTTGGTTTGAACAATAAACACAACTTCATGAATAAACCTGAACTACAACTTTGAACCGTTGTGTATTTACTCTTGCATAGTCATAAATCACATATCTGAATTCAAAGAGTTACACTCAGCATTTCACAATAGACTAGAAACAGTAATTCAGTGGTTCATAATATGCTAGGATCATTAATTCTATTCAATAATCCTCAACAAACTGACATCACCAATCAGATACTAAAATATGGAAAGCTAGCTTCACACTGAAACTCATATAACTTCTCTATAATTCCACATAAAGCATTTGTACAACAATATACCAACACAATCTCAAATAATACTAGTTTTAAAGACATCATGAGAAAATAGCATCACTACTATAATATAAATATTCAAAGGAATGAACTTCAGAAATGTTAGGAAATATACTTTTACCCTCAAGCACTAGGTCTGAAGAGTTATCTCCCATAGATCAACTAGTTGTGTACAACTACAAGACTTCAGAAAATTCTCAATAAATTCTACCATAATATCCACAATATAACAATAACACCACATTTCAACCCTATCATGATAAACAACCATCAATACTTCAGAAATATTCAAAGGAATGCACTTTAAAATGATGAGAACAACTTGGCTTTGACCCTGATGTACAAGAAGTGAAGAGTTATCTCCCATGGACCACTTCACACCATATCAAACTTCAGAACTGGCAATAATCTTCACAACATCTGCTTATCATCACTCAAAGACTACACAATAGCAATATACTTGATAACTGGAAAGGACCAAACAAAACAGTTGTAATCTAATTCAAAATAATTGTGACTTCTCGAACGCTTCATCATGTCATGTCATCGTGACATCGAAAATGCATAACTTGCTCCAAAATGACAGTAATATTCATACAACTGGAATAATACTATTGATATTCAATGAAATAATGTACATCAAATAAACTATCCCATCCTACAACCTACAAATGACTTGAAACTCAGAACTTCAACATCGAAGATGTCAACACATGGGCGCTTCCATTTTAATGAAGGGACATAACTCCTACTGAACCATCTCGCACTGCCGCGATAAATTCTACTAGATTTTCTGTGTTTAAAAACTGCATACTGACAAGATGAATTCTGTGCCCTGACTTACTTCAAACAACACAGACCATTCCTGATACAATATTTCGACAAATACCTAAACATTTCCGTCAGTGTATAAATTCCCAACGTGACGGCGAAATTGACGTTCTCGTCAAGGTGATTTCAAACCCACAAAATTGTACAATTCTCCTGCATGGAAGGCTAAAATATACATCTAAACTAGTTCTACAATAGTCACAAATGAGCATAAATGACAATTAAGTTCTTGATTAATTCTCACCTGAATGGAACAAAACGATTCATTATGATTCAATTCATTTAATGACCGCCATGTCTGGTACAAATGGATACTGCGCATGCGCGCAATCCAGGTGGCGGGATCATACTTCCCTAAGACATAATTTCCATTCAGATTTGAATTGGTCTTAACACTCTCCCCGTACAAGTAAAATGTCGTCCCTGACATTGACAAACACTTGAACATCACCAAATCATCTTCCTAACTTAACAAACATATTTAAACAAAACACAGTAACATCAAGCTAATCAACTCTTCTCCCAAAATTTGACTTTTGAATGGCAGGTTACCTGGTGAAGTATAGTGACACCTTGCTGAATCACAGCAAACTGGTTACGCCACCAACTAATACATAGAATACTAGTAGGTGTACCTAATTAATCAGTTCAACAGACACAACGAGATGGCCAGTCTTGAAGTATCAGACTTATGGACTAGAAGCCCTGGGTATCAGAATCTTCAAATACTCGATTTAGTAACAAGAACACATTCATTACTTCCTACAAAGCTTCATTGTCTTAACTGCACTTACTTAACTTAAACTTTCTTCTGCACTCTGACTTATGAGAAAGGATAGAAATGAAAGATTTACTTCTGACTAAACCTATCAATTTCGACCTCCCAACTTCTAACACACTTGACTTAAAACCTTCTGATAAAACATGCATTATACAACAGCATTACTGTGAAAGCATGTTAAACGTTATATGATTAACATAAGACTTTTAAAATGAAATTATCATTTTCAGAACACTCTTAAAGTGATACTATACACATAGTTCTAACTTCTTCTGGCTTCTCTTGTGGTCTTCATGCAAAGTACTGGAATCTTGGATCCACCAGTGGCAACATAGATGTGTTCGGACCTGCATACAGAACTTGATACGGCATCAGCATAAATGGTTGTGGTACCCCATTCTGACCTATCATGTTAACTCTTGGCTGTCCCAGATAATCATATGTGAATGTTCTGGGTGGTCTCACTGTTCTTCCAGCACGGGTTTGATGCTCAACACTTTCAACCCCCACAGTAATATCATCGTTTGACACAACACTTTCACTGTCCTTAGCACTTGAATTTGCTGATTCAGTTTCTTCATCTTCCCCAATTGGTTGGTCAACATGTCCATCATCACTGTCTTTTCCAGTGTTCACATTTGAAATGTGAAAGTCATTTTTTTCTTCATCATTGTGTTCACTAGCAACGTCTGCTACACAGTCTATTTCGGAATGATCACTCTGATTGTCGGTTTCATTTTGCATATTTTCTTCACTTCCAACAGTTTCTTCAGTACGAATTCTGTCTTTAACAAATATTAAAGATGGCAGTTCATCTTCAGAGTCTGTATCCTCATTTAGTTCACTTCCAGATACTTGTTGATTTCTTTCCTTGCTTCCTGTCTTGAGATTGGCTTTTCTGTCACTCACATTTGGAGTTGATTTCTTCTTTTCAGTTTGAAACTGGTTTTCTGTAAGACTAAAGAGGTCATCGCACTGCAGTAACATGTTTCTATGAAGTATTCTGGATCTACCCATTCTGTCTTCCGGTTTAACTTCATACACCGGGCTCTCCTCTCCCATTCTCTTGGTTACAACATAGATTTTGTTCTCCCAGTGAGATCTTAATTTTCCAGGTCCACCTCTTTCCACAACATTGCGCACAAGGACTCGGTCTCCAAGTAGTAATACACTGCTTCTGACCTTCTGATCATAGAGATTCTTGCTCCTCTTTGTTGCCTTGCTTACATTCTCTCTAGCAGTATTATAAGACGCCTCCATCCCCTTTCTCCAGTCTTCAACAACTGTGGGTAGTGACTTTGGTCTACTTTGTGATTCTGATAATCCAAACATCAAATCTACTGGTAGTCTTGGGCTTCGGCCAAATAGTAGATAGAATGGTGAAAATCCTGTGGTTTCATGTACTGAACAGTTGTAAGCATGGGTCATCTTGTGCACATGATCTTTCCAATTTGACTTATGTTCTGATGGCAAGGTTCTGAGCATCCCCAACAATGTTCGATTGAACCGCTCAATCTGACCGTTTCCCTGCGGGTGATAACTTGTCGTTCTGGATGGAATGATGCTACTTAACTTTTGAAGATGGTAAAACAGCTGATTTTCAAACTCTCCCCCTTGGTCATGGTGCAGTCTCTCCATAAATCCGAACCTTGGAATGAAATCGTTGAATATTTTTTCAGCAGCAGTGCGTGCAGACTTGTTTCTTGTCGGGTAAGCTTGTGCAAACCTCGTAAAATGGTCCATCAACACAAGAATATATTCATGTCCTCCTTTGCTCTTTTCTAAATGGATGAAATCAATTCCAACCAGTTGAAATGGATAGTTTGTGATGATAGATTGCATAGGAGCTCTGGTTGGTCTTCCTGGGGCTTTATCTTTGATGCACTGGCACTGCTTATGAATGTAAGTGTCAATATCATCCTTCATCTTTGGCCAATAGAATCGTTCTCGCGCCATTGTTAAAACTCTGTCTACCCCCAAATGTCCCATATCATCATGTAATTTCTTGATAACAGTCAGTCGATACTTAGCAGGAAGCACTATTTGTATCCTCTCGGCTCCATGAACTTGAGTAATCCTTTTCAAAATCCCATCTTCACCAAGTCTTAAGTTGTTAAACTCTCGACCGAGTGGTGTTGGATGATCTTTCCATCTTACTTGCTTTTTGTCACGTTTCAGCTGTAGTATTGGAGCTATTTCTTTGTCATCTGCCTGTCTGTTTTTCAACTCTATGTTGGAAATTTCAAATCCTGCCTTTGGAATTGTGTCTCCAGAAGTCTCATCGGTTAAGAATACTGTTGTATCCGAGTCACTGTCACTGTCTTGTGCTGATTTTTCTAGAGTTCCTTTGAAATCACACCGACTGACTTTGGCCTGGCATGTGTCTTCTTTTGGTATGGTCACTCCATCAAATACAGCTCTGACTTCTTCCTCTAAGACCTCTTCTTCACAGGACTTCATATACTGGGTCATTGGCAATCGTGACAGCACATCAGCATCAATGTTCTGCTTGCCTGGCTTGTAATGGATCGACAACTTGAAATCTGCGAGTTCATTTAGCCATCTAAATCTTGTTCCATCTAACCGAGCTGTTGACAATATATACGTCAATGGGTTATTGTCAGTGTAAATGTCTATTTTCTGTGCATAGTACAGGAGGTCTCGGAATCTGTCTGTCACCGCCCACTTGAGAGCTAGGAATTCTAGTTTTCCCGAGTGATAATTCTTTTCCGCTGGTGTCAATGTTCGACTTGCGTATGCCACCACACCTAGCATTCCATCGTCCTTCTTCTGGTACAGGACAGCTCCTAAACCTTCTAGGGAGGCATCTGTGTGCAAGATATATGGTTGGTCATATCTTGGATAAATCATGATCGGTGCCTCGCACAATTCCTGGATGAGATCTCCAAGAATTTTCCTGTGTTCATCTGTCCAAGTTACTTTCTGTTTTGAAGCTGCTTGTCCAATTCGGTGACCTTTCTTGTCATACTTTCCTTTCTTCTTGTACAGTGGAGATTCGACAGCTCTGAGCATGTCAAAAAGTGGCTTTGCTTTTCTTGAAAAATCTCTAATGTACTTTCTGTAGTACCCTATCAGTCCTAGCACTTTCCTCAGATCCCCAACTGTCTCAACGTTTCTGTCTTTGATAGATTTTACTGCTTCTATGTCGGATGGGTCAATCTTGTAGCCTTTCGACGAGACCAGATGTCCTAGGTAACGAACCTCTTTCTTGAACAGTTCACATTTTGATGACTTGAGCTTGATTCCCTTACTTTTCAATCGTCTCAGGACTTTTCGGAGGTGTTCAAGGTGATCTTGGAAATTATCACTGTACACTAACACGTCATCGAGATATGGGATGCAGCACTCATCTCGCAGGCCTTGTAACGTCTTCTCCATAAAGGCTTGGAATGCACCTGGTGCTCCCGTTAATCCAAATGGAATACGTGTCCATTCATACAGGCCCCATGGCGTTATGAATGCAGTAATATGTCTGCTATTCTCACTGATAAAGCCTTGGTGATAAGCTTTACCTTGATCTAACAAACTAAACCATTTTTTTCCACCGAGATTTTGGAGAGTTTCTGAAATTCTAGGTATCGGTATCCTCGAAGCTAACGATTTCCGATTAACCTCACGAAAATCAATACAGAGTCTGAGATTCCCATCTCTCCTTCGCACACAGACCATTGGACTTGAGTATGGAGACTTGCTTTGTTTTATCCATCCTCGTGCCAAGAGATCCAAGATATAGTCTTTGACTTCGGAATATAACGGTCTAGGAACTGACTGGTAACCTTTCTGTACCGGGGTTTTGTCCGTGAGTTCTATTTCCATTTCAAGTTCTTTCACTGTTCCTACCTCTCCGTCTTTGGCGAAGGCATCACTTTCTTCCTCCAACAGCTGTTTGACTTCTTGTTTCTGAGTTTCTGTCAGCAGAGATGCCTCAAATTCAGGTAAATGATTCTGTGCAGCAGGACTCTCAGATGATTCATTCTTGGCCTCTTTCACTTCTTCCAATGGCAGAGGAATAACAGATTTTACAGGTTCCAAAATTCCCAGTTTTGTTTTCCTTGGCAGAACAACATCATGCCTTGAATGGTTCTCAACGATAACTTCGCATCTGTTACTGGTCGGAGACACAAGGGTTTCTCTCACATGTAGCTCCTCCGGCCACTCCTGTTCTGGGTTTGGTATTAAGATTGCTGGTCTTTTATCATTATTAGCATGTGGTCCTGTCTGTACTTGAATGGTTGAACAACTCTCTGCTGGTATGCACTGGTGATTTCTGGTGATCACCGGATACAGTTTATCACTTGTCTTGATGAGGTTCACTAGTGTCTTTGCCTTCTTGAATGACAGCCCCTTTACTGATAATTGTAGAACTTTGCTTCCTGGTTCATAGTGCTCAATGACATTTTCACCAATGATTGGAGTTATGAACTCATCGTCATTAGTTACAAGAAATGGAACATTCAAAGTCTTTGGATCATTTCTCAGACTGAATGATAAATCAATCCACCCAGTGAATGGAATCGCATCATTTGTCGCTGAAAATACTTCAAGAGGTGTGTCCATGAGTTCACTAATGGATCGGATTTCTTTGTCTGGGAAGTTCTCATGTAGTACAGAAGTATGGATAATTGAAACTTGAGCGCCAGTATCCCACAGTGCTGATACACTTTCTCCATTGAGGGAACAGTCTATGATGCGTCTTCTTCCAATAAGTTTCACAAGTGAACTTGAATGTGCAGATATACTTCCACATTTCAGAAGTTTCACCCTGCTAGTGTCTTTGATAGCTGCATTAGACTTTGGCTGCTCCAACGAACCTGTATTGTAGGGGTAACCATGGTAACGTCGCCTACAACCTGCTTTGAAATGATCTGACCCACCACATTTCCAACAATGTCTGCAAGTTGCACCAGTCTTAGCAATGCGACACTGCGGACACCCTGGTTCATACCTGAATTCACTTGTATAACCATGTTCTTGATTCAATAGCTGTGGTTGAAAAGTGGAAGGTTGCTGGGTCTGTTGATTTGGTGGTGTTTGTTGAACTTGCAGCCTGGACAGTATGTTCTTTAATTCAGCCACTTCCTCTCTTAATTTCATGACTTCTGTGTTTGGTACAGTTTCTACTTTACTCACTTTGGATTTCTGACTTGTCTTTACTTTGTCTTGTCTTTCCCTTTCTTGCTTTGATGCACGATTCATCACTTCAATCAAACCTTCATCTGTGATGTTTGTACCCTTTAAGTATTCTTTCACCTCGTGCCTAATATTGTCATTTACAAGTCCAGTTTCCAGTGAATGAATAAACATGGACTGTATTAGCTCATTGCTGTAACAGACCTCTGATGTTTTCTCTTGAGAAGCAAAGATAACACGTTGACGAATGTCTAAGGCACGCATAAGAAATTCAGCAGCTTCTTCTTTTGGCTCCTGAGCCAAGTTGCACAAATTGCTATAAAGTTCTGTTGAAGTTTTCTCTTTGAAATGCGATCTCAACACACTTCTCAAGTCACTTAGTGCGATCGATCCTCTTCCTTCCAGGTAACTTCTGAGACGAGAGCTTGGCTGGATAGAACGAATAACCCCCTCCACAATCTCATTCTCACTGAAGCCTTTCTCTACTGCAGAATTTATCTGTCTCACTAAGCTATTGAAGCTTATACAGGTTTTTGTGTCCCCAACTTGTCCATTTACTTTGAAATCCTTCCTCCACAGGGAGCAAGAGTTCATGAAACTTTCCTTATCTTCTTTCTCTCTCTTACAAGTCTTAACTTCACCTTCCCCCAGTGAACTTTCCTCATCTTCTTTATCTGTCTCCTCATGCTTAATTTCATCTTCCTTCAGAAACTTATCAATGATATTTAGGATCCCATTACCTGTTTCTTCCTCTTCCTTAATAGCTTTATCTATCAATTCAATAGCTTCAACTCTTTCTATCTTACTGACTCCTTCCTTTATCTGTAGATGAACCAGTAGGGATCTCAGCACTGAAACTTCCTGCAGGAAAACCCTTCCTCTTACATATAGCTGAAATTCTTTATCCATCCTACTCTATCTTGCTTGTCTCTTCTTCGGCATGCTGGATCTGTCATCACTCATCAGCGGCAACCCCCCTGGAGCCTCCAAGAATTGTTGCGGGTAGATGCCAGCTGTGATTTGCCCTGGCGTGACCTGGTGAGGGCCTGAATGGAACAAAACGATTCATTATGATTCAATTCATTTAATGACCGCCATATCTGGTACAAATGGATACTGCGCATCACTCATCAGCGGCAAAACCCTCTGGAGCCTCCAAGTTACGCCACTGAGTCGGATGTATTATCATAAAGCTGCTATCAGAGAAGCAATTGAAGTTTGATGTATTTATAAACTTGATATGTTATAAAGGTTTTAAAAAAATATATCGTATGACGGCGTCACACCAAGATATTAAAATACACAACATCATGTCCGTCACGTTGATTTTATTAAAGGTTCTAGATTTGATAAATTGGTATACATATAACTGCAGCTGGTATTCGAGCACTTCGAATAAGTAATTGGATGTGCACATTAACATTTAAATTAGTTTATAGTAGTTTATAACAAGCCACCCATCCGGGTTTGAGTCATTTTGGGTTTTAAAGTTCTGTATTGAACTTTGGGTATTAAGGTCACGCTGGCTGCATCGATACATCACGTTTCAGGTGTGGGTATACAGGTAAACATACTCCAGGCCAAGCTGACATTGACAATATACTCATAAAGTTACCATGTAGATAGAAGGTTTACATAGGCTGGTCCTCGATAGATGCAAACACTCGTCTGCTCACGTGTCCTTCAGCTTTGCACTTCACTAATTAGCAAACACTACCTGTCTGATGCTACAGGTGAAAGAGGCTTGTCAATCGGCGTGACCTCGTGGCCTTGCCCTGCCCGTGATACGTTAACGTGTGTGTGAGAGACAAACACTGACCACGGTGTCACTGTTGGTCACTTGTTTGTTACAAACACCTGGATACTTGGAGGATGTTTTCGCCCACCTCTGTATCAACCTTGTGGAGAATCTCGGTTTTATCAATAAAATGCATTTTTCATAGGCGGAATCAGGATTTTGGAAAAAAAGGTTGGGGTGGGGGTTCGTGTGCAGACTGCAAAGCCCCCCCCCCCCTCCCCCCGTTAATGTTTTTTTTTGACAAAACAACTCATTGTTTATGACAACATTATTCGTATATGAGAGTATTGTTTTACCTTTGATTACGTTTGGTAAGCTTCAATGGGATTTGAAACAGCTACAGCGTGCATACTGGCTAGCTTAGACTAACAATTAGTCTATGAAATATTTTAAATTATTTTATTATATTTAATTTCTATTCCTTCAAGAGCCCTGC
>JAUELE010255629.1:0-19105 GCA_031471655.1 Diodora aspera | reverse complement strand
GCCACGTGCCTGCTTTAACACTGAGGTGTTATTCCGAAACTCGCAAAGTTCGTATTTTCGTATAGGCTATATTAATGGACCGCGCACCTGTGAAACTGTTCGCAGTAGTCGCTTGAAGTTATATTATATTCTCCGCACACTGTGAAACTGTTTGCAGTAGTCGCTTGAAGTTATATTATATTCTCCGCACACTGTGAAACTGTTTGCAGTAGTCGCTTGAAGTTATATAATATTCTCCGCACACTGTGAAACTGTTTGCAGTAGTCGCTTGAAATTATATTATATTGTCCACACACTGTGAAACTGTTCACAGTAGTCGCTTGAAGCTATATTATATTTTCCCCACACTGTGAAACTGTTGGCAGTAGTCGCTTGAAGTTATATTATATTCTCCGCACACCGTGAAACTTTAGAAACTTTGAATTTAAAGTTGGATACGTGGTCAAACTCAATGTTTTCTTTTCAAAAAACAACATTTGGACCGATAAATATACATAAAATTATGTACCTACGACGAATAATGCGCAAAGGATAGCATATTTATTGGTTAAGCAGCCTCTTGAATGGCAGTATCTATTTGCCTACATCCCTGTGAAAAATTAGAAAAACAATACATTCAACTTTCCGACAGAATCGTGAAAATATTTGTTAATCGTGAAACGTTATCCTTGCCATCAACTGCATTCAGCTCATATTCGGAAAGCATTCGAAAATCAACGGAACATTCTTCGGTAAACGTAAAGGTTTGCAATGAGGCTGGCTTTTAAAAACCAGAAAATACATCTGTCTGCATCTGCCACGACCAAGGGAAAATGGCGTTATTTAATTAGGTATACACTTCTACACTGCATGATTTACACTTTATGTTATTTATTTCACACAGAGGCATCTGGGCCTTTTTTAGCGTTCGGGAGCACGTATACATCCGGGCGTTTCGAAGCAGCAGGGGCTGTTTGTTCGCATCACAAGGGGCAAGGCTCCGCTTTTTGACAACGTGTTTCAACGTGTTTACATGAGACCAAGACTGATTAGGGCGTTTCACCTCATCCATTTTATATAGAACTGGATTTGACCGGCCGATAACCATTGCGACATAAAATGAGGGACATAAAAATATCAGTGTCATGTTGGACGATTAAATGCGTGTATGGAAATTAGAAGCATTCACTGCAAGTATGTACTCGACAGTCACGTCCATGTTTCGGTTCATACCCGGGAGCGCGACATTTGGAAAATTTCCACCTTAAAGTGGTGTCGCGCTCCCGGGACTATTGCTCACTCTTTCCGGTCTAATGATGTCGCGTTCCCGGTACTCCATAGAGACAGCAGCGCTGTTACCGTATACTTTAATTAAAAACATGACTCTGTAAGTAAAGTTATTAAATTTACACCCTTTAATATCATTACTGTGATATTAACACTGCGTCATGGCATACAGAACATATTCATAAATTACATAAAAGTTTTGCGCATTAAGTACAAGTGATTTCAACAAGCAACTTGTTTAACATATATTCTTACATACATATATATTCCTAACGATCTCATTATGAGATCAATCCATATGTCGAATGAGTATGAGTTTAAAAGTATGCACAATTATGTTTGCCTATAACTGCATCGTACGTTCTACGTCTGCGAACTTCGTCCTCCTTGTATTCCGTGGCAATACTTTTGTGTTCTTCTCCATATAAACTTAGTGTAGTGGAAAAAACATCCACTAATCCCTGCTGTTTAAGAAAGATCTGTCGTGCTGCGTTGTAAGCTAAAAAGAGCTATGTCCATTTTACGATTGTTGTTATAATTTCTAGGACCCGTAGAGTATTGCTTTTGATATTGGAAACGAATCGCTAGCTGGACCGATTGAAGCTTGCCGCATGAGAAGCCGCGGCAGCAGTAATGGAATAAGCCTCTTTAGAAAACCGCACTGCATCCAATCTGTTACAGCATGGTCGTGAGACTGACAGCAAGGTCTATACATAGTCATGCGAGAGCCTCTGTATTGTCCATCTATGTTATTGGAATGATTTTATGACACCTAACTATATATGATCAATCCAACTGCATACAATAATCATCCCAATTTTGTAGCGTTTATACATATCTATCTTCAGAATGGATTGGGATGAGTTATGCGTGTGAGGCTGTTTTGTTGAGTTGTTGAAGTTGCATTAACAACGAAGACATTTAATATTTAAGATATTAAAGCACTGTTTCTTTCTAAAAGTAAATTAAAACAATCTTGCACATGCAAACACGATATTACAGAGGTCGATTCACATCACGCTGACTTTCACCAACGCCTGAATTAAATATTCAAGCCTTACATTCGTGCACTGGCCTCATTGGCGGTTCAGCAATAATCATCTGTTCCATTTGAGGTGATCGTTAGCTTCTTATAAGGAATTTAAATGTGCTTAATTGGTGCTCATTTTGAGTATTTTAATAAATTTCAATTTCGTTCTGCTTTGACTTCTTACAACAAAGCGTTAAGTGATCATGGAATTGATTAAATCCCTTTCATGAACTTTCCAATTAGTGACAAAAGAAGGCGATGAAGTTACTGTCGTGGACTTGAAATGATGTTTCTTTGAAGGTGAATGATCAGTTTTTTTTATCTCGTTACTTTGGGTTGAAGTTTGAAGTACACATATTTGATTATGATCATAACACATTTGGTAGAGAAGTAGAATATGAAAGGAAAGCCAGTTCGTATTTGAAGCGATGAAATCTCTATTTGTTTGGCTTCAGCAAGGGCGAGCTTCTTTAAAACAGTGAACATAGTGTATAACAACGAGATACCAGCTTTGAAACATGAAAGCGTGGATAATTCTATTAGTTGTGATTTAACATTCTGTCACTTATCTTTTGTATGCACACCAAGGTGTGGTCGACATTAAAGTATTAAATGTAATGCAACACGTTATCTTTTAAGAGAGCTACTAACAACATAAATACAAACTGGTGGATGTAGATATGGCTTTGATTAAATCACATTAAGTGTAAAATGGTTCATGAACTAAAGTAGATGGTTTTTTTTCGCAAATTGCTGATCTTCAGCGAGACTTTTATAATTGTTAGCTTCGTTATTTCAAAATAGGAAGTCGCCAGCCTTTCAATAATGAAGAGACAAGGTTCAGAATATCGCCATAAATACATGTAGACCTGGGGATGTGCTCTGTATTTGACTTGGACGACGCACACACATGAACGCACCTTTATGTAAGTGACTTAAAACATTCAAAGGAAGGAATGATAACACCAAGTCATCTGCCCTTGTAATCCGTTATTTTCTTGGAGTAGGTATAGTCTCATTCAACTTATCGACTGAAATAATTCTTTTCAACAAATGTAAAAGCAATCTCCATAAACGGGCCCGGGGTTCCTGATATGTTGGCTTTGTCAGTTGGTCCATATTCACGATCTATTTTATTTGACGTTACATTTCTTGAAAAGTATTTATTCTACTAATGTTTAGAGTTGGACCCCGTCCGGAATTCGAACCCTTGAGGTTTTCCCTAAACATTTTCTGTTACACGTGATTCGTGAGTTCACATTATGGTTAATAGATATGAAACACCTGTCCTATATTAATCAGCTTAACCCAGAGAATTATTGCAACTTTGTTTTGAAGTCTGGCTACTGATGTTTACTCGTCTTTAATTCAAATGCCACATCTTCGACATTGCACTGTTTAATACAATCTATTCTGGTACTAATTTACTCTCAACTAATTGCATGGATAGCGCAGAACTAGAAATTGCAAATATACGTACACATGCACTTTTCCGGAGGCGATCATATGCTGTAATTGGAACTAAATAAGTGATCGATATAATTGCAATGCTGTCCCCGATATCCTGACTTAGTACTGGTTGCGGGAACCAATACGATGAACGAATAAAAAACGACCGTGAACGCGGAATAACCTTGCAGTTCAATCTTTATTGTTCCATTGGAAAGAAGAACACACAATAGATAAGAGAAAAGATTACTTTGAAGATATATTCCTTTACGTGTCCTATTAATATCTCTTTACATACAACTTCAAACCGCAGTGCCATCTGATATACACAATTAAGCAAATATTTTTCATCTTTTTCTTTCATCATCTTTAATTTTCAGTAACCATGTTATTAGCTCCCTGTTCTACATTCATCCCATAGAATAATAGAATAATTCGCAGATGCTACTTAGTTTAAAATTATTTTCAATGACTCATTGGAAGATAAATGCAGGTTTGCGAGTTAGTGATCATCCTGGAAATCTGCAGCTTCTGTATTCTGTTTCAAGATGTTGTCATTATCAATTCTATACTGGATGAACACAGCATCATACTTCAGTTACTGATTAACACGGTGGAAGAGAGAGAGAGAGAGAGAGATAGAGAGAGAGAGAGAGAGAGAGAGATTTTCGAATAAATTATGTCATGACCAGATTAATCACCGATGTAGCTGTTCTACTAGGGCTTGTCAGCTCATTTAAAATGGGGCTTTATTCATGATCAGATAATTACTAAAAGAACCAAAACTCTTGTTACCGATTGACGATTATATTGTCGGTGGTAGGCACTGAGTCGTATGCCATCCTTGACTTTGATGCCCCAGAAAATCACTGTTATATTTAGGTATGTTGATACTCTGATCCAAAATCTGAATAAAGAACCCAAATATTGTTAAGGTAAAGGTTGAAGGTGCCCCAATACTTTTTTCTAGTTCAAAGGAGTATATATTGTACAGTTTAACCAAACTTTCCCAAGGACTTTAATATATTACCAACTTCCATTCATTCCAACGTATTACCTTTAACTGTTATTTGTCTTAAAACGCTGTCGCCATATAGCTGTCTGTGTATCCTCCCAGCTGAACGAACACTGAATGCATCCATAAGACTCACTGTTTAAAATAAATGTAGAACAATATGAGTGGTGTAACATAAAATCTCTTTTCACCCCCTCTTTTGTCCACAGCAATTTTGCAGTATAGTTTCAATAGTTATACAATTTTTATATTTAGGGACAAAAGTAAATCTCTAAATGTATAATGATATTCATGACGCCAGTAAAAAATTTAAAAATTGGTACCATCGCAGACCATCTGACGAACTGCCATGGGATGGTTTCTTTGACAAGCAGATCCTCTATACTTCCAATGACAACTCTATAATGAAGGGCCACAGATGGACTAACAGAGTGCCGGATTACAGTGTAAAGATAGTGTTTACAGGCAAATTGTAATTGGCAGGTGATGAGACAGATATTTATTGTTATGGATTAATCCCGACCTATTTCTCCCTGGTATTTCGGTTGTCAATAATCCCTTTGACATGATATCAGTATTGAGTGTCTATTTCACCTTAATGTCGAAGGTTAGGAGCTGTTTATACTGAACCAACTAACAAATAAGATAAACGTGAAAGTGGCTCCCCATTTACTTGACGGTGTGTGTTTAATACCGCCTGTCATGGCTGACAATACAGCCGAACAGTCTGAAACCATTTGATGTATTTTGTGTTATTGAAACCGACGTACAGTGTATATTTACAAAGAAGTCATCAAATCGGTCAACTTTATTCAAACATCTACCTTGACAACTCCTATATTATGTGTGAGGATACATTTGTATCAGTATACTTAGTTAGATATTGTACAGGGAAGACACTGGAGTTCGTTTAAGTATTTAAGGTTTGCGTTAGTGGCGCATGGTATATGATATACAGCTATGTGTAGTTCGAAAATAGTTGTGCTTTAATATTGTTTTATCTTGATTGAAGAATATGTTAAATTTAAGGAATTTGTCCAAAGAAATATCTCAACATAAATATAAAGTATTCAACCAACATTTAGCCCCAACGTTAACACACGTCAGCGCATACAGTGGGACACTTAGTAAAACATGTCCAGGTACGTTTAACATAGTCAAGAACGCTCTTTCCGCTAGTCACATACTCATTGAGGTTATAAACGTCATAGTAAAGTTCTATCAGGAACAGAGTCAGCTAGGTACTCATAACTGTACAAGACATGGAATGACAAAGCATGGTTTGGGCGGCAATGCATAGAATCTCTTGAAAACTGATACCAAGAACTTTTCTCTGCCTCTTGCAAGTTCGGACAGTATCAGTGGCCGACTTACAATGAGACTCCAGAACACAAACTGGCGTGTAAGGCAATGATTCGCGTTTTCTTTCTAATCTCTGGCTCTCTCACGCCATAGATCTAGAACTGCTGAGCGATTGATCGTGTTACGTAAATATTATTTTAACTTAAAGGGAAATGATCAAAGATGCAGGTACGCCAATCTATGTTGGGAGGTTGTCTTTCTGTTCATCTAGTAATATAATATCGTGCTGTATTTTCCGATTTTTTTCGGAAAGCTTTCACACTAATTGAGGCGATAAAGAACATGGATTTTCCGTCTTCGTCTAACGCTGATAGATTGCGCATTGCATTTAGAGGAATGTAAGCAACTATGGAACTGGCTTAAACGGTGATATGGCATAACGGTGACATGCGATTGGAGGAAACGGTCACAATTAGACGAAACGGGGATAGATATTTGGTCGTAACGCTGACACTTTTTGGACACAACGGTGACAACAAAATATATTTATATCCATCGATCATTACACTGAATTGTCCATAGAGTTTCGCCAAGTTAGGCATGTCGACGTCACGGTTTTGGCTTGTCGCCGTTTTAGCTATAACCCATAAAACGACGACATCACCAAAATGGGGAACATTTAGAATTAATTCTCGAGTTCGAGTAAGTAAACTTTCCGGCGAATAAAATGTAGTTAACCGTTCATTATTTTCATTAGGATTTCGCCGTTATTTAAATAATATATCGTTGTTGTACTCAGACCGATTTGAACGTTTTTCAATTTTTGTTCGGTATTGGAGATGCAACTTTGTTCATGTCCCTTTAAATGTGTCTACCTCGACGTTCGTGACCGTAATTGCCGTGTTAGATATAACAAAGATTAAACCAGACAAAATCGATCATCAAATCACCATCTCGTTATTACCTCTATATCTGGAAAGACTACAATAGTGAAGTCGTTCTCGCACTTGTTGGTCCATTTATAACACTAGCAACTTCCGTAATCCTGACAACACGGACGTGGCTTTCAAATGTGTGTGCAGAATAAAACTCAAGTTAATTCCCCTGAGGAACGAAAAAGACTGTCTTAAAAGGTCTCCCAGACATGACATGTACACGAGTAATTACGTAATTGATGTTTGAACTTACGCGCGCTTTCAGTAGTTAGAACTTGATACCATCTCTGGACGCGGAAAGAAACTACGTGCAATAGATCAACAAATAGGAGAACAAGGGCAGTTCAATTCGTTCACATCGTGATTATTTCGGAGTGAAATGACAAAAATACTGCATCACAGGATGGTTTAGTGGAATGCATTTACCTTGACCAGTGAAATATTATACTTTTTAATGGACGTATCTGGGCACCATATTGATTACAATAGCAATAATATGTACATGTATATATATTTTTATATTATCAAAAAGTTGTAAGTGAACATCTAGAAATACAAGCATGACGTCGGTTCCGTTGAGACACGGTTATGTAACGTGGGATTTTGAATGGCATTGACGCCATCTCTTTTCGTTACATTCCAAATTAATGAGCGTTCTGAACCTCTTATTTACTGATAACGATGTATCAACCCAAACTATACTGATATTCAAAGGAAACAATACGGATAAACATAATGACAACTCGTATTCAGCCACTGTATCTCTGTTGCTGTTCATCAAAAAGATTTCTACCCTCGTCAAGTTTCAGTTGTTTTATACATTGATGAAACAACACTCTCTCCAGTATCTCTGCAAATAGCCAAAAGTTATTTTCAGTCGTCTCTTAAGTCTTGGTATAGTTTCTTTTGGACGTCATTATACATGCATGACATGGCTTCCGTTGAGGATCACCGTGTTGTAGCATTTTGAATGACATAGACGCAATCTCTTTAAATTCGGAATTATTGAGCCTTCTAGACCTCTGATGTGACACAATACCAAAGACGAGATATCAGCACACATAACGAGCTGCGAGATTACATGTGCGTAGTGTTGTTGTGGCCATCGATGACAAAGCAAAGCATGCGGCCTTGACTGTACTTAGCATGGTCTTAAAGAAGCATTATTTTAAATACAGAAGAATTACAACAACATGCTTACAGAGCCACAACTAATCATCGTAAATACACCCGCAAGGGGATACAATCCAACAACGGCTTAGAGAGCAATGGTGCGCTTGATGACCACAGGACGAGGTTGTCAAATAATGTGGATATAGATATAAATATTTCCTTACTTTTACAGGGGTCTGATGCATTTACTTAGTCCGCCTTTTGTCATGTTTGTTTCTTTCATTTCACTTTATAACATGTAAATACTGATGGAGAGGGCAATGTAAGTTGTCATAACTTGCGCCCAATCCCTTTCACGATGTGAATAAAATATGCTTAAATCAACCAGGAAGATATTCAATGTTGATTTGTAAATTAATGAAGATAGTTCAGAAATGTTTTTGATAAATTGTATTTGAACATAATTCAACTGTAACACGAACGGAATTCAGTTGCATTCATATAAAAAGTCTCTATCTCTCTATGTTTTATCTCCATTTGGTAAGGAAATCCTACGAACATTAGCAAATTCCTCTGGAGTGTAATCAAATTCTGTTCTAATTGTTTGAGTGGCATTTAGACGCCAATAGAGCAATACAGGGCCAGGTAAATACTTCTTCGTTATTTACGTACATACAAAGTTTTAAGCAAGTTCTGTTCCGTCATTAATTCATCCAGCATGTTGTTTTAAAGGATTAAATAATAGTGCTGGGCAAGAGGGAACAACCCACTTTTCTTTAACGCATGTATCTCTTCGTTTGCTATAAGGTACCAAAGACATGATCATGAACCATTCACATCATGAAGAAAAGATCCAAGATACGTTTTACTGTTAGTCAAAACAAACCTTTCCTGCTAAAACCAATCTCTCCCCGACAGGTGTGACAGCTCACAAGCTACGCGAAATCACCAATTTCCCAATTGGTCACCTTATTGTGAATTCGATCTCTGCTCTCTGATTGAAGGCGCGCGATTTTCATTGCCCAGTCGGGGCCATCGTTTTAAACGTCATTCAGAAAATAATCCGCTTCTTTCCGCTTACTTTAGGAGACTAAAAATAGCAACTAGTGATGTGCGCTGCGCCTAAAAGACAGTACCCAGTCATGTGAACAAGAAGGTGGAAAGCAATGAGCAGTTTGATTGATTGTTTGATAAGGGCCGTAACTCTCATGTGCGCTCTGTTCTCACCAGAGGGCAGGGTTTGAATTCACAAAAGAATGGCCAATTGGGGCAGGGGCGATTTAGCGTAGCTTGTGAGCTGTCACACCTGTCGGGAGAGGTTGGCGAAAATAGAAAGATGTGAAACTCCGTCTGAAGCAGCGAATACAGATTTTGATTGTCATGTTGAATCGGATGTAAACCCATTTTGTTCAAACACATTGCAGCCTGACGTCAACATTTAACTCGGGAAAAAAACAGTTTGAAAGAAAGAGAACTAAAAGATCGCCTTTCACAGTTTGCATGCGTTTTGGAACATTCGTAACACCCCCAACGGTACCTACAAGTAACAACAATCATGATTAATAACACTTAAACGGCATGTTTGATATTGGACATATATCAATCTCAACTCTTCACTTAGAAATCATACTTAATAACATGATTATGACATTGATTATAAACCATCGGACAAAAGAAACTTATCACTTGTAAATTAAATTTTATCTGAACCAAAGACGCTGGAATAAGTTTGAACGTTGTGAGAAAACATTCGCCAAAACACACCCTGTGCACACATGGAAGTCACTTTTTTAGGAGTCTTGACAAATCGCAAAAGCATTTTGGGGAACTGTTCAAAATTCTTCTGTTTGATTGTTGCATACATACCAGTGTGGGAAAGAGCAAGGGTGCAGTATGAAAAAGAACTTCAGAGAGATGACGAGACTCACACAGGCAGAACGTGACAGAGTTATTAGTATGACGAACATGGGAGCCTCTACAGTCAAGCCGTCATCCGTGTCCGTGTTTATCGACGACGGGGAGAGCCGTTGGAGCCTAACTGCATCCAAGATAAGCACCCGTTATGGTGGAAGCGGCGTCATGGCATACATAATAAATAATAATAAGTCTTCTTATATAGCGCAGTTCTTGAAACACGAATGATTGCTCAGTGCGCTTGAGTGTCACAGTTCACCATAATAGTTTTTGAACAGAAATGTCTTCAGGCTTGCATGGAAACTGTTCAGAGTCGTGGACTACTTCAGTGGCTGTGGGATACCATTCCAAAGAGAGGCAGCTGGATATCGGAAGGAACGTTGTTCAAAAGATTTAGTTTTGAAGCGAGGCTGAACAAGCAGGGATGACTCTTGCGATCTGAGTGTTCTTTGAGGACGATACATGTACGTGTTTATCAATTCAGAAAGATATGACGGAGCCATATTATTCAAACATGTGTAGGTGAGTGACAGTGTCTTGTATTCGATGCGAGCCTCTACTGGCAGCCAGTGAAGAGAGGAGATGATCGGAGTCACATGTGCTCTCCTGGATTTCCTGTGGAACAGACGGGCAGCATCACTCTGGATTCTCTGTAGCTTTGACAGTAAATCCCTTTGCACGTTGAAGAGTAGGCTATTACAATAGTCCAGTTTGGACAACACTGTTGAGCGAACCAAATGGTGTGCAGCTTCGGCTGTTAAGAAATCACGAATTGCTACAATACGCCTGATATGGAAGTAGCAGGTTCTGACTACATGAGTCCAGGAACACTCCTAAGTTCTTCACAACAGGATTAAACTGAACAGTGGACTCTACTATGTGTAGTGATATATGGAGCGGTATTTGCGGTCAGCAGAGAACAAGGCTTCATCATCCGCAGATATCTGACTGACCAAAGATACAGGGATGGAGTGATGCGACCTGTTGTAGTGCCATTCGTACGTCGACAGGAAATTGATACCCTTTTGCAACAGGACAATGCACGACTTCATTCCGCCAGACTTGTTCGGGATTATCTGAACAACATGAACGTCAACGTATTGCCTTGGCCAGCACTTTCTCCACACATGAATACGATAGAACATCTCTGGGATCATCTTGGACGACAGCTGAGACAACGCGTACCTCCCCCATAACTGACAGCAGCTTGAACAAGGTTCCTGCTGACGTCATCCGGAGACATGAGATGTGTTTTAGCGTGTATTGAGCAGGGGTTGGTCCCACACCCCACTTATTACATGTGTTGTCACGTGATTTGACGCTAGGAGCACCGTTTCAATGGACTCTACAATGTATTTGACTCGTTTTTGTGTAAATTTTTATTTTGACCCCATGTTTCTTTTCGCTCGGCAAGTGCACTATCGATATGGCATTGAATGTTTGTACAGACATCGAACACTTTCTTTCAGTTAAATGATAATCATATAGATAAAATCTGTTTTTGTTTCTCTTTAAGGGGCTACTGAACAAGGTGATAAGTCACTTTGTCCCAGTAGTTTATGATTAATCTTTGGTTGACCATTGGTAAAAACTGTTTATAAAAACATAAGATATATAATATACATGTACAGCTGCTAAACGAAAGTTTGTTACATTCCAGTACAGATATTTATTAAGCCCCCGCTACAACGTAGTCGAGGGGTATATAGCGCTCAGCGTGTCCGTCCGTCCATCCGTCCGTCCGTCCATCCCGCACATTTTGATCCTCTCATAGCACCTTTACAAGTTGTTGGGATCTTATTACACTATATATATACATGCATGTGATCTATATGAGGTGTAGATGTGCCTTTTGCATCATTTGAATTTCTGTGTGGTCATTTGCATAATTTATGCACGTTTTTCTAATCACAAGATTTAGTTTTTGTTACACTCATAGCATCTTTACTAATTGTCGGAATCTTATGAAACGTTATACATGAGATCTGTATGAGGTGTAGATGTGCCTTTTACATCACTTGCATATCACGTTTTTCTAATCTTAGGACTCATAGCACCTTCACTAATTGTCAGAAACTTAGAAAACTTTATGCACGTGGTCAGTAGATATGCCGTCTCCATCATTTGCGTAATTTATGCAAATTTACCTAATCATCAGACTTTGTTTTTGTTCCACCGACAACACCATCATTAATTGCCGAAATCTGAAGAAAATTAATGGCAGTGATACGTAGAAAGGGTAGATGTGCCTTTTGCATCATTTGCATATATATCTACATGTATGTGAACTTTGGTGTGTCACAAAAGGCTGGTTATCTACTAATCATTTCATTAGTATTATGGTGTGTACGCCTGGTAGCGGGGGTATCTACGTGAGCTGTGCTCACTACTTGTCTTGCGTCTCAACTAAGAGGAACAACCAGTCCAATCTAGTATCAAATATAAAAACAAATACTGTAAATAAATTCAATTTGACGACAGTAGACCTCACACAAACGTGTGAAATTTACTTCAGAACCTTTAAACTGACACCTTGATTGGATTAAAATATATTTCAGTATTTCTTTAAGAAATCAGTGATACAGAAAACCGTTTTTTGTGAAATATAATATACTTTGTTTCCGTTCATTTACATGTATATCATCTGCAGTATTGCAGAGAACGTGATACATCTTCTGGTGGCTCTTCTTTAACTTGGCACAGTAAACTTCTGTTCACAAACTAATATTAGAGAGGTTTCGCAAGGGCACGAAAACAAACTTTTTTCGTTTTAGTTTTCGTTGCTAACGCGAATAAAAAAAACGTTTCTCAAACAAACGAACGAAAACGCCCATGGGACACTGTTTTTCAACATGGATATATGACAGAAATATCGCATTATGGTATCTTGAATTACGTTTTTAAAACAAACTGTAAACTGAAGAATACATTGTTTTTTCAAATTAAGTCATTTGTCATACAACTTCTTCAGCGTTATTTAAAATACTAAAGGCATGTTCGTTACGTACACACAGACTGATGACGTGTTCTTTTACGTTTTCGTTTTCGTGCATTTGCGAAACCTCTCTATAAATAGCACACTTTCAGGTCGAGATGGCTACCGTTTACCAAAAAGTGCAGTCCTGGTGTGGTCGAAGATTTTTTCAGTATGGCCAGTTTGTTGGTAAACATCCAGTTGCATTCATCATAGCACCGATTATTGTTTTCGGATTGCTTGGCTTGGGTATACTCAAGCTTGAATACGAAACCGATGTGAAGACACTCTACACCCCAATAAACAGTCAAGCAGCGCAAGATACTGCTCGAATGACAGCTCTTTTCCCAGAGAGAACTGGTGACAACTACAATATCTTTAGTCTCAACGAAGAGGACAGATATGGAGAAGTCATCATTGTGTCTCAAGACAACATATTCTCCAAGACTGTTATCAATGACATCAGAGAACTCGTTGTCAAAATACGGAATATAACAACTGCGGACACACAATACACGTACCAAGATCTATGTGCAAGAGCTGACGGGAAATGCTTTGTCAGTGGGGATTTCGTTCTCAGTAACACGTTTTTCTCTGACGTGCAGGCAGGAAATGTTACTTATCCAGTGTGGCAGAACAACGACATTTCCTTTTCTATTTCTTCTGTTCATCAAACCGGCGGCGTTCTTAGATCTGCAAGTGTAATTAAAATAACGTTTCATCTACGACAGGATAACGATACATTCTATGATCTTGCACTTCTGTGGGAAGATTCTTTCATAGAGAGTATGGCATCTCTTACTAAGAATGTCAGCAGTTCAGTTGTTTCCTATGCAACCTCCCAATCTCTTGGGGACGAGTTAAATGACAACACAGACGGTGATGTTGGTAGGTTTGCTCTGTCGTTTACCCTGCTTAATACTTATGCAAGTTTTGTGTCGGGTGGAGACTGTGTTTCATCACGAAGTCACGTGACAAGAGCTGGTATCATGGCGGCTGGATTAGGCATCTTAGGGTCTATTGGACTCATGTCTCTGATTGGCATCAAGTTTGTAAATATTGTTGGGATAATGCCGTTCTTGGTCCTATGTAAGTATCACCGCCATACAACATATTCAATATTTAAAAACGAAAAATATGTAATTATCCACTGTGATGAATTCAATAGTCGTAAAGACGGAAAATACTGCAGAATGACACCAATGAAAAATTGATGTGCATTGAAGTTTGATGTGTCAACGGTATCCACAATGTCTTAGAAACACCTTTTAAAATATTCATTATACTGGAATAGTCAAATGTTGTTTTGAATGTCGCTTTTTTCGTTACTTAGGTGTCAGCATAAGTATGTTTTGGTCTTTCAGCAATTGGCGTTGATGACACGTTTCTTCTGGTTTCTGGCTGGGCAGACACCAACCAATATGGCATTCAGTGGAACATCCCTACACGTCTCGGACATACGTTTCGACTGGTTGGGGTTGGAATAACGATAACCTCTCTTACAGATGTCGTTGCGTTTTGTGTTGGCTACTCGTCAATCTTTCTGAGCGTCAAGACCTTCTGCTTATACACAGGTACAGAATAACACTGGTAATCCATGTCGTAGTTCTCGGGTAATCCATCGGATAGTTTCCTGGTGTACACATCATAGGTCTCTAGTTATCCAGATCATAGTTCTCTGGTAATCCACAAGATAATTTTCTGGTTATCCATAACATTATTCTCTGACAATCCAGAGAAGATGGACTCGACACATACTAGGACCGCTTTTTAATAAAGAGAACCTTTTACCTACTCCACGTATGCAATTTTGTCTCAAGTTGTGTAAACCTTTGCTGAAACAAGAATCCTCGTATGCGACTGCTTGGCTCGACACTTGATCTAGCAAGTTTTTACCTCAGCCAATCCCTTTTCTCTCAAATGGTAATGCTGGCTTCCTTAAACAGGCAACTGTATTTGAGATCAACAATGCTGAAACAAAGTCACGGTAATTTGCTCTGACAAGTTTTTTCCCGAGCTAGTACATGCAAATGTTGAATACACACAGCACTAATAGTTGATTGAGGAGCTGAAAATTTTCCTCTATTTACTCCATGTGTATTGACTATTGTGTTACTTCTTATTTTGCAGGTACAGCCATTATATTTTCCTATATAAGCCAAGTGACATTTTTGTCTGGTTGCCTGGCAGTCCATGGTCGACGTGTTGAGAGTTCCAGGCATTGCATGACTTGCAAGAAGGTCCATTCTAGGGAGGAGAACAGCAGCCAGTCGTGTTTGTTTCGATGCTGCTGTAGTGGAGAACCCCCGAGGACAAGACAAGAGTCAGTTCTGGAAAAGATACCGTTATTATTTCTTCAGAAAATTTTGCTTACGTCAATAGGCAAAATCTGCATCCTAATTGGGTTTCTGGGCTATCTTGGCTGCTGTGTATGGGGTCTAACTAAAGTGAAACAAGGTCTCTTCCTGGAAAATCTTGTTCCCCCAACTTCGTACTATGCTGACTACAGTATTCACAATTACAACTATTTTGGGACGAGAATACCCATTTCTTTCGTCATTCCTGAATCAGTCGAATACTTCAGGGACAACGTAGTGGACAGCTTGGAAGAGCTAATGACTACCATTGGGCGGGAACCAGTCATGCAAAATACAACAAGCAGGTGCTCAGTTCTTGACTATCTATCATCCGGATTTGTAAACAAATCAACAAGAAGAGACTTTATTTGGGGTTTCAAGTCATTTCTCGAAGACAACAAAGACTTTCAGAATGATGCCATCATAGACGATTCGTCTCTAGAAATTACTTCTCTCAAGTGTCACATGTTCTCAAAAAATGTTCCAGACTCTACTGATCAAGCAAACTTAATGTTACGCATGCGCGAAATTACTTCGAAGTCATCTCTTCCTGTATTTCCATACCACCCCCTTTTCGTTTATTTTGAACAGTTTGTCTCTGTGCTGCCAACGGTTATTCAAACCTTGGGCATTGCTGTCCTTGTTGTAGTACTCGTAACAGCGTTGTTCCTACCCCACCCTTTGATCGTCACGTTAGTTTGTTTCAATATCACTATAATCCTCTTGGGAGTCTTTGGTTTCATGGGCTTGTGGGGCCTAAGCATTAGCGCAATCACCATGATTCATCTGGTAATGAGCGTGGGTTTTTCAGTTGACTTTACAGTCCACGTAGCTACTGCATACATGCTGGCAGAGGGCAAAACAAGAAACGAGAGAGTTAAGAATACACTAATTCACGCAGCTGGGCCTATATTCAATGGAGCTTTCTCTACCTTTCTGGGCATCATTTCATTAGTTACTACTCAATCCTATGTGTTTCAGTCATTCTTTAGGATCATGGTACTAGTAATTGTGTTTGGAGTGTGCAGTGCTGTTCTGCTGTTGCCTGTTGTCCTGTCGATAGTTGGACCACGTGTCAGACTTAACAAAGGTACCAAGATGAAGTCACCCAAGATACAAGTGTTCACCACAGTCAGTTTGTGGCAGGATCAGTTTGGATATAAAGAAACTGAATAGAAGATATTTTTCCATGTAAGGGTTGTTAAATAATAATCACGAAAAATGGGACAGACATTGTCTTATAAAACTTCAAATACAGTAAAAGAGGGGGTTAAAATTGCAAAACACCATTGTCGTTGGTAGGCATATTTCTGATATGATTTCCTACATCGGAAGTTGTTTGTGGATGGAAAAGTATATACTCAATCAGATCATAGATTACAACATGGGTCCTATAACGATGCACCACGATGATAAACAACATAATTTCAGAACCCAAATGCAACCTTTCAAAAGGTAACTGTTGTTGGAACTATTTTCTGTCACTGCATAATTGTCCTCTTAACGTGGTACGAAAAGCACGGGCGACACACGTGTGCTAGATTTTCACGGAGAAGTCGTGATACGTGCTTCATTTTGAAGAGCACGTGTTCTTTCGTTCCTGTTGTGTTCTGTTACGCACATAAGGACGATCATGATGGAATTACTTGGGTCACTGGAGTTATCAGTACAGAGTAATCCAATGAATAATGTGCTGAACCAAATAGCCCGGTACGTGTGTACTTATTGCCAATGTCGCTTTTATCTTGCTCCTGTGTTTGACAAAGAGCCTGGGATACATAGAAAGTCATACAAAAATGAAATCAGAAAATAAATAAAAGTAGTGAATTCTCTGCATCTGGTATATTGTCATGATTTAACACAATTATGTTGTTGTTTGTTTCATTGGCGTTTTGAGTGCATAAAGACTTGTGGCACGTTCAGGAGAGGAGAGCAAAGATTGCGCCTCGGCTATTGGATCAATCGGATCACTACTATTGTAAACGAGGCACAAATCAGATCATTTCTATAATAGGTGTCGGCCCGGGAGCGCCACATTTCAATTTTTATAAATCCCGTGGTGACCACATTACAACTAATCGTGTCGATGTGGCCAACACGGGAATTTACGGTTCAACGATTACCTTTTCTCGAAATAAAGGTACCTATAGGTATACAGCCGTAAACTTTCTTTACTGTTGTTAGGCTGGATAAATCCCCTTATCAACTTAGTTAACATAGGAAAATATTTAAATTCAAATAAACAAGAGGGGAAAGAGTGTTAGTATGTTGGCCCCATGTGAAAGGAGAGAGTTGGGAAGGAGGTTTGTGTTTGTTAATGAATACAATTGTTATTGTAGGGTAAGAGAGAAAGGAGAGGTAGTAGTACTTTTTTGGTCTTGGTTTTTTATTTATTTTATTTTATTATTTTTAAAATTTTGCTTAAAAATAATAACAATGAATTAGGATTCATCGATGTTTTAGCAGTTAACTGGGTCTGTCTGAGAAACGTTGCCAGTGGTGAGTACGATCTGTTTTGTGGGTTGCGTAGATTGTGTATATGGACAGACAGCCATTTGCATTCAGTATAAGGCCACAGGCCCATAATACATGGATTTTCATTGGAAACCAATAGCATGCTGTTATGTTGCATTTCTGACATTGGAGAACATCTTAATGTATATATTTGAGTGAGATATACAGCAATATTGACTATTATGGTATGGTTCGTCACTTGCATTAGTGCTACACATTTGTCAAAAGTCTATTGTACATAGTAATATTCATCAAGGTACTGTTGTCTTAAGGAATGATATCGTTGACATACTAACAATGCAAGACAAAAATGTGCCTTACTCAAGGACAATTTTGGTGTGAACATTGTGCTTAAATATCTATAATATCTATAATTGTTGCCCCTAAAGTACCACTGTGAGATTACTCACTTGGATCCAAGTCCAACAATAAAAACATGAGCTGACAACGAGTTTATCTTGTTAGTACATGTAGCTGTACCTATAAATTAAAAAAAGAAGTGAAAGAATCAGCCAGAATCATGACTAACGCACAAGTTAAATCGGGGCTTTAAAGTGGGACTTTAAAGGTGCTTGTTTTCAGCTACATGTATGCATGTTGTGCTTAATTTTAAATGCATAATTTTCTCTTCTTGTTACAGATTATTTAGATTACCATAACATATCTATGTAAACCTATTTTTTTTTTATTGCATTGCAATATTAAAACATTTCAAATCAACTTTTATGTGCTTGTTTTAAGGTATACGGTAGTGTCACCCAAATCGCCTATAAGGTTTCCAGTAGGTTTCCCTGGTTAGGAAACCTAGATCACCCGGTTTGAGAGTTTCCATTAGGTTTCCTAGCAAAGGAGCGCAGGAAACCTTCTCTGTAAGTTTCCCAACACAGGAAACTACCGGGAAACCTCGAATACCCAGTTTCCATTAAGTTTCCAGTGTTGGGAAACCTACAAAATTTTGCTGTGACTAATGCTGCTACATGTACATCTACTGCTCCGTCTACTGCTAATACTACTACTACTGATGTTGCTACATCTACTGCTACTTTTCCTTCTTCTACTACTACTGATGCTGCTACTGTGGGCGATTTTTGGTTCCGTGAACAAAAACTTCCGGGGTGAACTCAAATACATAAGAAAATCAAGACCGTGATCCAGGGTGGGAATACTTTTCCTAGGAAAATGGTTCTGGAGGAACCAAATCCCAGGGAAAACACGTTCTGGAGGAACCAAATCCCA
>JAUELE010255618.1:0-10630 GCA_031471655.1 Diodora aspera | reverse complement strand
TTGCACATCACATTGCGCTATGGCTGAAATATTGCCCCCTGCAATGTAAAAATCCATTTCACTCACTCACTCACACTAATACACACACACAGTCATTTTACCCACTTCTACACCTTCTCAAGCAGCTAACCATTCACATGGTCTGTACTAAAAGGACTGAAGTTATACTGCTACTATTTCTCCTTTCTCTCTTACCCTACAACAACACCTGTATTCACTAACAAAAACAAACCTCCTTCCCAACTCTTTCCTTTCACATGGGGCCAAAATACTAACGTAACACTCTCTCCCTCCCTTTAGGCAACATAATCCCCGTGCATCAAATCAGTATATCTGTAGAGTGCACGTTAACTATTAACCTCTCTCTCACTACTTCATGTAACAAGTTTTATTCTCATGTAGGTGGACATGGCTTCAACTGTAATTTCACCTATGACATTTGTGGCTGGGCAGAGGACACGTCCGGCAGATTGAGCTGGACAAGGAAAAGTGGGAGGACTACTTCATATGGAACCGGGCCAAATGGCGACCATACCACTGGAAGTATGTTTATCAGAGAATTTTTATCAACTCAGTCATTATCTAGCTTACTGGATGTCTCATATCTTTTAGATGTTGGATACATGTTCCCTAGCGTGTCAAATGTTTGGAGCATTTTGTGTTAAATAAGTAGCACCTACTGTAGAGTAGACATTATAAAATAAATAACATCGTAACACCTTAATCCTGGCAGATTGAAAAGGATTCAGTTTGCATTTTTTTATAGACTCCTTACAGTTCCACCACAAAGCAATTCCTCGTAGCCTGCCTAAAACATCACTCATCGCGATTACTAAACCCAGGCCCAGGTGGTAGTTTCCTCCAAGGGGCACGCTGTCTGCTCCAGACATCAACCTTGGGTCATCAGTAAAGGCTGTGCCTTGCAGGTTTCATCATCCAAGCCTACTGATTTTGGCTGTACTCATGCAACAAAATGACTTTGCACAAGGTCAGCGATACTGGAATGCTGATCACAAGTAAACTCATTCAGTAAAGCAGGAGAGCATTCTTGTTCACTGAATTTTATAGGCAAGGGTTTTCCTTCCTTGAATGGAGTACTGTTTTGAGAAGTTCGAGTTGTTGAAACCTAGTTCCGAGGAGGGTTTGAAACCAATGAACAGCTCAGCTAGCAAGCCATTATGTTGTAAATATTCGCCAGTGGTGGCCATAGTCATACTTATCTTGATTGAATTTATATTTTTAATCTCATTCTTGTTTTTCTGTGATGTTTATTTAATATTTTTGTCACAGGGGGCTACTATATCTTTCTTGAGACGTCCGGAGGGAGGATCAATTATTACGCTCGACTCATAAGTCCCAGAGTCACCTTGACCAACGGTCAACCAAAATGTTTGACCTTTTGGTACAACATGTATGGTGCAACAATCGGAAGTTTGAACGTATATTTGAAACGGAGTAGTGGATTAGGGAGACCAGTTTGGAGCAAGCATGGAAATATTGGGCCAGTCTGGAAGAAAGCTACTTTTGATGTAACAGGAACGTCCCCACTTCAAGTTGTCCTGGAGGCAAAGCGTGGTGGAAGCTACACAGGAGATATTGCTGTGGATGATGTTAGCATTGCCAGTGGATCTTGCTCTGGTATGTAGAATTCTTAATCGTTGCTGCTGCTGATGATGATGACAATATCAAGAAGTAAGAGTCCTAGTACAAATAATAATAATAATAATAATTACTACAAATATTAACAATAATAATGATAATAATGACTTTGTAGTAGTAGTAGTAGCCAGTATCAGTAGCGATAGTAATGGTAGGAATAATAATAATAATGATAATAATAATCATAATGATAATAATAATAATAATTACTACAAATATTAACAATAATGATGATGATGACTTTGTAGTAGTAGTAGTAGCGATAGTAATGGTAGGAATAATAATAATAATGATAATAATAATCATAATGATAATGGTAATAATGATAATTACTACAAATATTAACAATAATAATGATAATGATGACTTTGTGGTAGTAGCAGTGACTCAGTAGCAGTAGCAATAGTAATGGTAGAAATAATAATTATAATAATAGATGATGATGATCGTGATAATGTTTTGTTTTTAGTAAGGATGACACTTTGTCAAAAGTAGCTATTTTCCTGCTGTTTGAAGTAAACTCTTGTGGGATTTAAAACAGCACACTTGACCTTCTGACCTTCATTTCTTTAATAATAATAATAATAATGATAATGATAATATTAATAACAATAATAATGATAGAGATAATATTCTCTATGGGTTGTTGTCACAATACCCATTTTCAGCTCGGTTGACTTAGCCAAGTGGGGTAAAGTACCTTGTCCTGGGGGGTACAACACAGCGCTGGTATGGATCGAATTAGCGACCTAATCATTGTTAGATCACAGTCTGATGGCTGTTGCTCAAGGCCACCGCACCCTCCTCCTTTTCTTACCGCAGTTTTCTTTCTTCCTTGTGGTTCGAGTCCGGGCACCTCTCTTTCAGCCCGGAGAGACAGGAGCCCGACACTGACGTGATGTTGGTGAGACCGTGGTGATGTGGCTGAAATATTGCCGAAGAGCACATTAAACTCCAAATCACTCACTTTCTCCTTCTTTTTTCATTAATGTTGTTACTATTCTTTCAGGATCAGCTGGAACCGGCATCCCCTCTCTTCTCTCGTGTGATTTTGAGCCTGCCAACATATGCGGTTATACTTATGATAGTACAGGCCAGTTTAGGTGGTTGTGGAAAGTAGGCAGTACAACTTCTGTTAACACTGGACCAGTATCCGACCACACTTATGGCACAAGTAGAGGTATGTGTTACCTTCATCTCTTAAAGAGGATATACAGTCGAGTCTCAGTAATCCGGAAGTCTCGATTTCCAAGCCCTTTTCATGTGTAACATTGTTTCACTATGTAAAATTCTTCCATTAACCGTATGTCTCGGTTTCCGAAACCGAATTGCTTCAACTTGTGAAGACACGGTAACGTAAACGATAATTTGCTCCATAGTCCAAATGGTTCTCTATGACCCATTCAGTAAATACCACTTAATCAGATTAGGCGATTACATGCTTGTTTGTTTTACAATCTACCCTTCTTGATTACTTCGGAAATTAAGATTGAAGTGTATACCTATTGCTTGTTTTGCTCACTGTTGCTATGTTTTATCAGTTTATTAAAGATCTGACTTGTCTTTATTCACTTGAGAAGGGGAATTACTCAATACAGAATTCAGTAATCTGGAATTTCGATAAATGGAACAAATTTAAGACAAACGAAATGTTCAGATAAACGCGGCTCGACTAGTATACCTGATTGAACAAATTTGTATTAACAGCTAACGAATTTTTGGATTGCTGTGAACGATTCTTTGAGCAAAACAGGTCACTTTTCCAAACTCATCACACCCAACTCATTGCCACACCAAAAATGTTGCCACAAATTAGCAAGGACTATAACACCATACCTCACCACAGCTCAGGTCCCCACACTATACCTTCATCAGCACACCTTGTCTCACCTGTCTTCACCTGGCCCACACCATACCTTCATTGGCTCACCTTGTCTCACCTGTCTTCACCTGTCTTCACCTGTCTTCACCTGACCTAACCTCACATTATCGCACTATAACACCATACCATACCTCATCTCAGGTCACCACACCATACCTTCATTGGCTCACTTTGTCTCACCTGTCTTCATCTGACCTAACCTCACATTATAGCACTATAACACCATACCATACCTCATCTCAGGTCACCACACCATACCTTCATTGGCTCACCTTGTCTCACCTGTCTTCACCTGACCTAACTTCACATTATCACACTTTAACACCATACCATAATCTCATCTCAGGTCACCACACCATACCTTCATCGGCTCACCTTGTCTTACCTGTCTTTACCTGACCTAACCTCACATTATCGCACTATAACACCATACCATACCTCGTCTCAGGTCACCACACCATACCTTCATTGGCTCACCTTGTCTCACCTGTCTTTACCTGACCTAACCTTACATTATAGCACTATAACACCATACCATACCTCATCTCAGGTCACCACACCATACCTTCATCGGCTCACCTTGTCTCACCTATCTTCACTGGACTCACATCAACCTTCATTGGCTCATCTTGTCTCACCTGTCTTCACCTTACATTATCTCATTATAACACTACACCTTATCTCATCTCAGCACACCTTGTATCACACGTCTTCACCTGAGCTAACCTCAGGCTTTGTTACCTCATCTCACTTCCGTTTGCGTCTCTTCTTTTGCCTCGGCTCCTCTTATGTCAACCTACCCTGGCAATGAAATCCTAAGCACTAAATTTGAATAACTAAAAAGAATAATCACAATAAACTGAAAATGCTTTAATGGCAAAATTATTGATATAAATCTAATTTACCTTTGATTTAGGTCATTACATGTACATTGAGAGTTCAGCCCCACGTACTCGAGGACAGAAAGCGAGAGTTCTCTCCCCTTTAACACCAAGTGGCGCCACAGTCTGTCTCACCTTCTACTACAGCATGTACGGATCTCAGATTGGGGCACTCAATGTGTACACCAAAGCTGCTAATAGTCTTGGCTTGCCAGTCTGGTCTCGGCAGTCAAACCAAGGAAACAAATGGAATATTGCCCAAGTTACCATAACATCTGTGAATAAGTTTCAGGTGGGTTTCATATGCTAAAATAACCCTAAAAACTGGATTGTAACTGTTAGCAAACATAAATCCAGTTTCTGTATGGTCTATTACCTTTTGGATAATACTAATCCTAAGATGATGAAAAAGATTTAATTGAAAGATGCGTAAGTGTTTCGGTCTTTAAAGTCTGCAAAATACACGACTGATCATTTAGGGTACATTGGAAAGGATATACATATATATGTCTCAAAAGACATTTAGTGTCAGACAGTGATGGCAGTATTTTATTATACCCCCGCTACGAAGTAGTGTATAGCGCTCAGCGTGTCCTTTCGTCCGTCATTCTGTCTGTCCTTCTGTCCGTCCATCCATCCGGTTCCTCGCGTAGCACATTTACTAATGGATGGATTTGAATGAAACTTCACACATGTAATGTCCACATAGGGGAGATGTGCCTTTTGGGGATTTCGGTCAGGTCCTAGCTCATTTGCATAATTTATTTAAGTTTTCCCATATTTGGACTTTGAATTTTGTTCCACCCATAACTCAAATAATAACAAACAGAATTTGAAGAAACTTCACACGTGCCCAAACTGGCATCAGTTTTTTGCAAAGCAACACACCCCAGGATAGACCTCCGTCTCGAACAGCTGTGGTTCCAAATCCTGATGTGTTGACTGACTTCTAGCCTCCTTATCTTAGTGATGCAGCTGAAATATAACTGAAAGCCACATTAACGAAAATACAAATACTGTGCTATGATGGATGTATTACCTAATGCAAAATTAAATAATATGTTACTCACTTGCCCTTCACTAGAAAAGGAAATGTTTAACTTTTCCAGCTTTGATTCCCTATGAGATGGAGAGGAGGAGCAAAGAGGCGCCGTGTTTGCTGGAACTGGATCTCGTACACTACCTGGTCATCTTGACCATGACTCTGCCCACTTTGTATGCAGAGCAGCAACAGTCCATCTCCACACTGCCCACCGGCGGGCTCAACAACAAACATGCGCTGCAACTAGTGCTAATTGCACACGTCACGCAGCTCATGATGTCATTTGATGAAGAACCACAGGGTGAGTACAACAAATTAAGGGGGGGAGGGGTTACTTGTATATACAGTTGGCATCTTTGTGCATCACGTCTGCTATATGACAAACCCCACTTCTTGTGTAATTATGGGTTTTACAGCTTTGTCGATTTCTGTGAAGAAATTTAAATGTCCGTTGAAATATAAGTGACATGTTCAGTTGCAGTTAAATATTTTTTAAAACTTACCAGATTGGTTAATATTGGGCAAGGTTGAAAACCAATTTCGTCTCGTACATCATTATTCAACTTCAAATGTTTAAAAGATAGATTTGCGCAAGTTTCTGACATTGATTGTCATGAATCAATTGGCTCATTTACTTATTAGCGAAAGTCTGTTTTAGTTTTCTATTCTTTGTAAACCCCTTCAAATTAATGTTTTTGCATTTATTCCAGAGCCACATGATATTGTAAGAGTTAACATTTCTGATTATTTTGTTTTTAGCAGAGTGTATGGAAGTGGAGGGAGATTTGGAAGGCCAGGCACTGGTTCGCATTTATAACAGTCTCAGGACAGATGCAGGGTAAGAATACATCTTTGTAACTTGAGTTATCTGTGGTTTATTTTGCTGCTGAATAGTTTTGATTCTCAGCATTATAGAGCTTGAATTAGAAGCCTTAAAATGAAACGATTTTGCTATGAATAAATGATAATTGATTTCTATGGTGCCTAATTTCCAGGCGAATGTGCTCAGTGGCGCTTTACAAATACTGATAAGAAAATAAGGATGAGGTCTAAAATTAAGACACAGAACTATAAATAGTGATGAAAAATGTTTTTTAAAAAGAAAGAATTTTTAGGTTTCTGAGAAATGAGTCCCTAGAGGGTGCTGCTTTTAACTCGGCTGAAAGTTAATTAATTCCACAACTAAGGTGCCAGGACACAAATACCTTCTCTCCCATTCTTGGGCTTGTCCGTGGAATGGAAAGATCGTCAGTCCATATATTAAAGCAAAACGCTCTTCGAGATTCTCTTGGAGAAAGCATGCTTTTCAAGTACACAGGAGACTTATAGATAATCCTCTCCTTGACTGGAAGCTGGTGCAAGACGGGTGATGTGATAATGCTTCCTGGACCCCATTACTAGGTGCTTTTAAAGCAAACATGAATTTATTTTATTTTCCAGCATGAAGGTGGAGTTCTCCCCATCACCTCATCAGCTGATAGAGTATGTACACGATGGTGCTCTCCCTTTCCTCCGATGTGCGACCATCTTGTTCCACTATATAACTGGAGTTGTGGCCCCTGAAGAACTTAATGCAGAAGGTTGGTGATGCCATCATTTCAGTCAATATTGTGGGCATTTAAGTCAAAAAGTTGAACAGACTGCACTGACATTTGGGACCTAAAAACTTGTTGGCACTTAGGGTGGCCTTTTGACCCAAATCAGTCTTAGAATTTTCACAATGTCGTGGGCATGAATTGTTGACAGCAATAACTGTTTACAAGTTTTGCTTGGCAGGGGCAGAGATTAACCAAAGAAAGTTTTAACTAAGGGTTTATGACATTTATATGGAGCACAAATCAACCTCTTTGTCTAATTGTTTTTTTTTAAAGTTTCAAATCAGTTTGTATGTATTTGCCCATTTATTGTAGATTTGGATGATTTTCTTGCAGGCAAGAAGCCACATGAGTTTGAGACACTGTGTCGCTACCTTGGTCTTCCTGTAAACATGTCTGAGCTGTTTGAGAAACAGGGCAGCATCACACAGACCGTAATCAAAAGGTGAGATGATTAACAATTAGAAATAAGCTACATATAACTATCTGCATGTGCCATCACTTGATTTCGGCCAGAAATTATTTTCTCACTTCAAAACTTTTCATCGTCTTCGTTGAAACATAAGTCAAATAAGAAAAGGTCTTGTGATATTCAGATTCTTTGCTTTTGTAGCAGTGATATCTCTTTGACGACGGTATTTACCACAATAAGTTATTCAGCTTCCCTCCCATCATGCATGGGCAGTGTTACGTAAATGCTGCGAGTCATAACTGATATGTGGTAAAATTGTATAACATCAATCAGTGTAACGTAAGCTAGTCATTTGTCCCTCATGCAAAATATCTAGGTCCGCTATAGCAGCCATCCGTCGTCAACCGGTTAACCTTTCAGTGCTCTCACACTTGATTTTTAACCACCTCCCCTTCAAGTCCAGGCCATGTACATCTTGGGGATTTGCCATCACATAGAAAGAATGACACTATATTGAACATGGGGGTGGGGGGTCTTTCTTGGGAGCGGCATAGGTGAGGCCGTGGTGATGTGGCTAAAAGATTGCCGAAAGCCACATAAAACACAAAATCACTCACTCATTCGAGCATTCACTGACTTGGTATCTCTTGCATTTTGGACTTTTTTTGACAATGTGTAATTATTTGGACAAACAATTTAATTGCGCTCATTTCTACTAAGTCTGTAGTTCAGTGTTTGAATTATGTAGTGAATCCTTGTTGGTGTTTATGTCAAGCTACTTGGTTAGCATCATTGGATGTACTATGAGATGATGCTAGTCATTGAACTTGTGGTCTAGTTTGTTTGTTTTCCACTTTCAGTTGGTGCAGTAGTCGGACTCTAAAGGAGCACTTGTCTGCTTCCAATGCTCAGATGGTCGAGTACCCCTTGAAAATCAACAAGGTGGTGGTGTTACCTCATGACTTCAGTGAACTTATCAACAAGATATCCTCATTCACGTAAGTAACGTTGTACTTGTTTTGTTTTGTGTCTCCCATTTAATAGATCACTGGGTTTAATGAACACTCATTCTCTATGAGACAGCCTGAAATATTGGCCAGAAACTGTGTTCAGCCTTCTGGAAACATTGAAACAAATAGCCATTTGTTTTACTTTTCTGCTTCTCAAAACCGAAACTCATGTGACAGTATCGCTTAACCCATGACACTTTGGTAGTGTGGCATTGTGCCACTTAAGATAGTGTTCTAAACATTCATCAAATAATAGTTGTAAAAGTCAATCTGTTGCATTCACTTTTCATTTTATCAATTTCTGTATGAGCTGTATTTGTTCCAGGGGGGCTAAGGTTCCTTGATGGGGGAGGAGGGGGGATGCAGGGGTCGCCCTGGAAAGGTTGCCTGCTGAATAGAAAACATTAACTCAACACATTTTAAATTGAATATTTGACAGAAATACTTGTCTAGTTTTTGAGTGACGTAATCCAATTCTGAAGCAGATTGGTATCTGTTCCTATTCTGAAAGTGATTACCACAAAGAAAGGTTCAGGCTTTTCAACGTCAGGAATTTCTCTTACTGGGAACAACCATGGAGATGCTAAGTGATAATTCTTTCAAACAATTTATAAATACTTCAACCAAGTGCAGTTCTTCATTTGCATAAATTGGGAGTTTGTTTTCAACATGAAGAATTTTGTGTCTTAATTAATGCAGGTGTCCCAAGTCTGACGGAGATGACAGCCGTGCTCCGACGATGTGTCTGGTGTGTGGGAGGATGTTGTGTTCTCAGAGCTACTGTTGTCAGACAGATCTGGATGGACTGTCTGTCGGTGCTGCCACAGAACATGCTGCTCAGTGTGGAGCAGGTATCGGCATATTCTTGAGGCAAGTACCTTCAATGTGTTCCCATCTCTTGTCAGCACCAGTCATGAGTGTAGTGCTCCAAATATTTTTGTCATGCCATAACGTACATACTCCTATTTTTCCACAGTAAGGAGTACAGTGTTGCATAAAGGAGTACTGAATGCATAAACATAAACAAAATAAATTGAAAACTGTTTTAGCGCAATTGTAATTGAACCAATCTGAATTAAGTAATTGATATTCCCTGCAGAATGAACCTGTTCTTTCACACTGACGAGATACGCTATACACTTTTTAAATGAATGTACAAATATGAATTTACGGGTATTTGATACAAATTTAAAATTAAAACCTGTCGTACTGGTAGCCATTTACTTGCGTACATAAGCATTTACGGCCCAAAACTGGAGCACTAGAGTGTATTTGGTTCACATAAAAGTTATGGTTAGTTATTTGAATTAACAGATTGGGAGCTATGGTTAGCTTACTGACCTTTCTAGAGTTCACATCTCTTAGGGCTTGAGCTAGAGTCCAAACATTGAAGCAACATAGAAGCTGGTTTGGTAATGTAGCTAAAAGATGGCTCAGAGCCATGTTAAACCACTTGTTTGAGTAATGTTTTTCTTCTGCGTATTTCTCATCAGAATATGTTTTATGTTCCAGAGTGCGAGATTGTCAGATCCTGTTGTTAGCAGGCAAAACCAAGGGTTGCTTCATAGCCCCGCCTTACCTGGACAACTATGGGGAAACTGACCAGGGACTTAGGTAGGCTACTGAGTCTCTACACACCACGTGTTTCAAAAAGGAAAGGTTTCCAGAGTTATACTTACTTGACATCATGTCACCTCTGGTCATAAAGAGGAACTATACTTTGAAGTGACTGCACCACGGGGGTCATCCGGGGAGTGACGTGGTATCACTTAGATACAAATGGGCCTCAGTAACCCAATGCTTGTCGTACAAGGCGACTAAAATGGGGATCTTTTGCTTTCACTTTCCTTGCTATCCCTTTTATGAACTATCTTTTCGCTGGATGTGCACCTTTCCCATCATGTTGCATTATGGCTGAAATATTGCCCTTGCAACGTAAAACAACATTTCAACTCAACAAATTGAAGTAACTGCATATTTCACAGTTAATACACTCTGTGGGGTTCCCGGGGGGTGTCGCTCTAACACCAGAAAGAATGAGACTCCAGTATCCTCATGCTTGCTGTAAGATCCGTCTAAAATGAGGATATTTTGCTTTCTCTTTCTTACTATCAATCCTGTGTTGTCCCTTTTCCTGATGTGCCTCTTG